>JASANB010002074.1:0-19669 GCA_030248155.1 Sabatieria punctata | reverse complement strand
GTACGTATAGTAGTAACAGTGGGCTCTTCGCTTTTGGGTCGACGTAGTGGTAGAGTAGGTGGCGGTTGATTCACCTCGTGCGTATTGTGTAACGGTTGACGGTACTATTAGACGCAGCATTGTACTGCGTACGGAAGTTTGTTCTGTTCTCATCTCAGAAACAGCTGTGGTTAGAACAAATGAAGCTGCAGTAGTAATAACTGATCTGGACACCGAAGTTGTAGTAGGCACAACTGTAGTAGAAGTGAAAACGGTGCTCGAGAAAGAAGTCCGTTCTGCACTGGTTGAACTTGCCGATTTTGCGGTGCTGGATTGCATAGGTTCAGTGGGTTTAGACTGGTCGTGACATTCCTTCGACTTGGCTGAGCACAGAGCATCCACTAGAAAATCAATGCATCATTTCGTTCGTTGACTAACGGATGAAGCATTACAATCAAGACACTTTGCAGTCGGCGGCTCGCTCAACTGTGACAGTCCGCAGTACTGAACGAACGGCACGCAGTTAGGCTGACAGTCAGTCGATTTTCCAGGGAAAAAGTCGAAGTTTATGCTATCTGAACCTGAAACTGTCTCGCTTACTGAATGTTTAACTAGAAAGAAAGAAAGAAAGGTACGTACACTTCTCTGGAACGACGAGCAGACACTGTTGCCAATCGTCGGTGGCGCTACCAACGATAATTACCGAAATCAAAAACTACCAGCGTTTTTTCTACGCGAACTCTCATTCTAACTGCAAATTAATGAATGGTGGATGGGCCGCAAAGGCGTTGCTCGCAGACAGTTTGTCTTGTGAAGCACGAAGTACCATGCGCATCCTAGAGTCATCATTCAAAGAAAGACAATGAGAAACAAGTTCATAGCGACACTTTGCCCGAGGGTGTAATGGTTTTTATTGCGCACTCTGTTGGCACAAAAAGATTGATGGATTTGTTTCACAAACACACACTCAGCTCAGTTTTTACTACTCACTACCTTTTCTACATACTTCTCCATAGACAGCTGTACTCTACTGAGTTCTCATGCAACTAAGACAAAGTAATCCTTGCAGGTTGTACGTCGTTTCATAAAGTTCGGAATTTTTACTTGCACCAATAATCCTGACAAATATTGTACGTATTTACGCACCTACACACCAAAATGAGACAACAGATTTCAGGTATTAACAGTACTTGCAAGAAGCAAAACACATAACTTTCATAAATCTAGCGTTCAGTTTACAAAAAAGTCCATCGACGCCCAGAAAGGACAAAGCTCGTGAAAATCTTTGCACTCTGAAACAAAGTTGCCGTCTGGTTTCACGGAAGAACACAAGAACAAGTCTTACTGGATGTGTACTTAACGCCTGCAATAGACGCCGGCGTGCAACCGCAGCAGGAGCACGACTTTTGACAGTTTATTTTCATCCAAAACGGATTACTCTCGCACTCGCCGCGTCGCGCCCATATTCTGCACTTGGCTCTCGATATTTCTACGCATTTGTCAACCGAAGCAAAGGCGGAGGCCTTTGACACCTGATTGACGACCACTGGACGACTGACCTGACTCACCCACGGCCGACCTTGCGTCCCTTTGCTCGCTTTCCCTTTTGTATCTGGTGCTTGCGGCTCAACGTCGGGTTGTGCTACTGAAAAAACTTTTTCACTTCACTACTTCACAGCCGGATTTCACCTGGCTTGGGTTGTTCGGCCGCCTTACAAGCTGGATCGATGTTTAACTTCACAACACATTGCGTGGCATTCTCAGCTGCAAGTGAAACGCATTTTAGGAAAAGGTGTCACAGATCCTTTCTGAAGGCGTCATCGATGGAAAATTTTCACCGACTAAAAATGCTAGACATTTTATTTTATTTATCTTAGTTCTTTTATTCTTATAACTATCAGAAAATTATGACGTATGCTTAACCATTCTCACAAAGACCGCACTTCACATGGAGACAAATCGCGAATATGGAATTTGTGAAATTCGGATCTCAAAAAATCAATGACGACGAATTCGCAGACGTGCCAAACAAAATGGCGTATATTGCATGTTTGAACATTGTGCGAATCAAGTGAAATTCGGACCCATAAAAAGGGCCGGTATATAGCTCCAATTCGCAAATCAGTCATGACAAATTTCGGACGAAACAGATGTTCCGCCGAATTAAGCGGTAGTCGCGAAGGAGAGAGGAGAGCTCAGAAACTCTAAAGTATACAATACAATTTTAGGTACTGTAATGACCGTTGTTAATTCAAACAGATTTCTTCGAAATTTTGTTTTGTTCTTAGGTAATCAACTTGCAGAAATACGTATCAAAAGCAGTGTGCATTTCCATTCTGTTGAGCGTTGGTGAATTTTGGTCATTTTTTTGGAAAAAAAACACTAAATCGTGCTCAGTTTCACCTCTGCAGTAGAACGTTCCACATGACTTCTGACAGACAGGACGCATGAAAATGGGATTTGTGTCGCAGTATCCTTTGCCTGCCCAGCGACAACACCACGCATGGTGGTCTTTGGCCCCTAAAGAATTTGCAAAAGTTTTGGAATTACGCAACCGTTTCTACCAGTTGCCGATGGTGCTACCGCAGCAGCCGCTGTGGTAGCAGCAGCAGCAGCAGCAGCAGTGGTTTGTGCTGCAGCTGCAGCCGTAGTAGTAGCATCAGCAGCAGCAGCGGTTGTGATTGCAGCGGCTGTTGTTGCTGCTGCAGCTGCAGTGGTGGCAACGGTGGTGGCAGCAGCAGCAGTTGTCTGAGCTGCAGCAGTAGTTGCTCCTGCCACTGTGGTGGCTGTGTCAGCGGCGGTAGTAGCTGCTGTTGCTCCTGCAGCTGTGGTAGCTTGAGCGCCGGCCGTCGTTGCTGCCGCTACTGTGGTGGCACCAGGGGCTGTTGTCACCGCTGCAACTGTGGTTGTTGCAGCCGCAACGGTGGTGGCACAGTACTGCGTCGCACACGCCTTCCATTGTGTTTTGCAGTCCTCTTCGTTGACTGAAAACAGCACAATCTCTTGCTTTTGTACCGAATCGTTAATGGCTTTCGCAAAGGCACAGCACACCAGATAGTCGAAGGAGGCTTCTTTATTTTTCAAAGGAGCTGAGACTTTAAAGAAAAGACTTTACCGTTTACACATATCGGTGGGTTGTTAATGTCCTCCGATTCTCCACAGTACTGTTCGTATGGTGTGCAGGGAGGCTGGCACTCGGCGAATGTTAAAGTTGGGAAATTGGCAGCAGTATCAATCTGTGGAACGCCTGAAATTACGTTGATGATTCAATTAGCTTGCCTCTTTTCCAGAAAAATTGATTTTATAGGTCTACGTTGAGTCGAGATACAATGTGAACTGTTGGCTCGAGGCTGTCGGGTTTTGCTAACATTTTTATTTCTGTGAACAACTTACAAGCAACGGCGTCGAAGAGACATTCGCTTTGAGCAGGACACACAGGCACGGGGTCCTGTGACTTCACGATAGACACTATTGACAGCAACACACAGAGTCGCATAATTAATCGGTAGAGACTAGACAAAAGGAACGTGAAAGGATGACACTGATTCGAGTAATGATCGCGCGCAGCCTTGCTCATCGTTTGGCTGGAGGAAAAGCAGGTTAGACTACGATTCGAGGAGACAGATCCTGGTTGTAAACTAAGACGTGACTGGAGAGCGTCAACGAAAACTACCTAAAACTTGATACGCAGTGGTTCTAATAAAATCTAATGCCCTAGGCTGTCGCATCGCACACTTTTGCTTTCTGTCTTCGTTAGTTCCATGACTGACTGTCTTGATTGATTGTTTAGAGTTTTGACCGTTTAGGCTGATTTATATTTCTACCAGCACTTCATCACGCCGCTTTACCCAGCCATTTTTATGTTTGCGGACTGGCAATCCATTATGCAAAAATCTAAATTGTGAGGTAGAGCGGCGTGATAAAGCGCCAGTGCCATGGCACTGGCAGAAGTATAACCGGCCTTTTACGGTTTGTTTGTTTGTTTGTTTGTTTTTGAGTTCCACTGTACTTTCGGATAACTCACGACACCGCTCGCTCTTTTCAGAGCCATTCAACGGGGTAGACCTGGTACGGTGTTTATCGTATTGCCAAAAGCATGCAGTTGTTGGTTTATCTAGAGGCAGGCAAATTGTGTCTGAAGAGTCTGTCAACTGTCCGCATCTCCTCTCTTCACACAGTCGCATCGGAACCATAGGAACTGAAAGTGTTAAAATGCAAGTATAAATACGACAAAAAATAGATTTTGGAACGATTGTCTAGAGTATAGATAAAAAAGCGTCCACCTCCTTTCCGAACTGTATTTAAGCGGTTCGTTCTCGGTCAGTTCATTATCGATTTGGCTCAAATTTTCAACAAAAATTAGCAAAATACAGGGTCCGCCAAAAAAACAAGCCAGCAGATTTTGATGTTGTGATAAAATTCTGAAAATTTGAGCCAAATCCAGAAAGAACTGACCGAGAACGAATTTTTAAAACTTTTAAGAGTCAGTCTCTGAACCGATCGAGTCTTGGCCCTTTGCCCTATTCAGACCCCAAAATTGAAACTTTGGGCTACAGTACGTTGGTACACTAATACATACTTATGAGTTCTCTTTCGATCCCAAAGGATTAGTGGATTTGACGCTCCAATCCCGAGATACAGCCTTCTGAAACTATGGAACCAAAATTTCAAACTCGAATTTCTAACCTACCAGCTGGAGTTGGAAGATAAAAATTAGGGTTTTGCGTAACTTTTGGAGTACTTTAAGAATCTGCAGTCCAATTTTGTTTTAGAAGAAAAAATTTTTTCCGATCTCTTTGGCGGGCCATAACTCGGCTGGAATCCCGCCTAGAAGCACTTTTTTATTTCATAACTTTGTAGCGCTTTTTACAAGCTTGATTTTGGTATTGAATATGGTACGATTGCTTGTGGCCAATCCAGTGAAAATTGGCCTCAATTGTCACGAACTCGAAAAATTCGCATGTTTCACTATGGACATAATTTTCCAAATCGAATTTCTGACTTAGTAAACGGAGTTGAGCTTTGAAAATTTGGGTTTCCAGAGTACTTTCACTGTGCTTTCGGAATATTTACTGGATTTAGAATTTCGAGGAAAAAAATTTTTTCGACCTCTTTGGCTGGCCATAACTCGGGTGGAAACCCCCCTAGAAGAACTTTTTTATTTCATAGTTTTGTAGCGCTTTTTATAAGCTTCTTTTTGGTATAGAATATGCTTCGATTGCTCGTGGCCAATCCAGTGGAAATTGGCCTCAAATGTCACGAACCGAAATATTCCCTTGTTTGGAAGGCCAAATTTTTATGAGTTCTCAACATTTGAGGCAGTTAGTTAAGCAGGCCGATTTTCAGAAGGCTGTATCTCGGGATTGGAGCGTCAAATCCACTAATCCTTTGGGGCCGAAAGACAACTCGTAAGTATGTATTAGTGTACAAACTTACAGCTCTCTGGGCCAAAGTTTCAATTTTGTGGTCTGAATACTGAGACTCGATCGGTTCAGAGACCGACTCTTAAAGTTCGAAAAACGGGTAGACGCTTTTTAACTATACTGTATAAACCTCACACCATTTGCATGTTTATTGTTGTGTCCTGTCCGGTCTTAGTAAATTCATTATAATTTGTAACAGACATGACTTTTAATCTTCATCGATAGAATGATCAATTCAACGTTTTTGACCTGTCAGTGCTCCACTTACGCATTTCCTATTGTGTTTCTTTGGTTCTTGAAATTTTAGGCCGAATCGGTGGTGTGAGAGCAGACATATCGTGAATGATCTAAATGGAGCTGAAAGTAAACCAAAAAGCTTGATTTTATCAAAAACTTATATGATGGCAGTGTTTTATTTGAGCCCATCACTCATGCAGAAAGCAAAATACCAGTGAGTACCTATGTACTTACACTGCATTCTCTCTATCGCCCGTGGAGGAACCACGGCTAATCTTAAGTCTTCTAAATTGGCAAATTAGTAAAAGTACATGTATGTACAATGCATGCGAACGCGACTGTGGATAACAATCAAATCATAATACTGTATGAATTCTGCATTATGCACTGTACACGATCTTACCTACTGTAAGCAAACTGCTAGGTCAGTCCACCAGTCATAGGAAGGATTATCAGCTTAGCTAAAAACTAATAGTAAAGTAATAGTAATGTATACGTACAGTAACACTTTGCGTAGTACGTGACCCTGTTGAAAACGAATATCAGACACTGTGTTCACCGTACCATTTCACCCTGGAGACTGACTCCAAGAAGCCAAAGAGTCACTTGCGTACCACAAAAACTTTGTAGAGGGATGGGTGGACAACATTTTAAGGAGGCCCGGTTGCTCGACCGAACTTAAAATGTTTTAAAAAATACGTATATGTAGGTAGCCTTGATATCGCACTAAAAAGCACTAACGCGTGATTATCAGTTTCAGAGCACATAAGTAAACTATAGGTTTCTACCGTTTTCGGCCTAACTTTTCTTTCTGCCTCCGACGGAAAATTCGCCATACACGCTGGGTGCTACTACAAAATGAATTGGGAATCGGACATGTTGACCGCAGTCTTCTACAGGGTGAATGAAACACGACAATATTATCGAATCAAAAAATAGAAAATTCTAACTGAGTAGAACAGATTTTTGGCGTCGGGCCAAGCTAAAGACGGGCACGTTTCGAAGCCAGTGTTTCCTTAGAAGCTGCAGATGTCGTGCCCTGTGTCGATAGAAAACACCACCAATCGGTTTGACAGGCAAGTTCTTTTTCTGTTGCCGCAATAGCTCCAAGTGTCTTTGCTGGTAGCGGCTTTGGCCAAAATTTCGCTTCGGTTTCACGGTAATTTGGACAGTTGTGGCCGTTGTTGTTGTCGTTGTTGTTGTTGTAGACGCTGCCATTGCTGTTTTGCTGGTATACTTGCAGCCTTCTAGATTAACTTTTACCACGCAATTTTGAATGTCTTCGCCTGAAATTACTGCCATGCATGTCTGCAGAGGGAGATCGAAGGAGCCTAATAATAATAATTCGCCTAATACAAAAAGAGCAACCAGTCGTCTCGAAAACTATTGATCAATGGACAAATTGGTAGTTGAAAAATTTTTAATTACAGAGATGGCTGTCGTTTTCGTTCGACATAGAAAGAAAATCAGAGTGACGGGAAACAAATCAGTGCAAGGTAAAAAGAACCCACTTCTACAGTTGATCGTTCCGCAGCTCTTCTGACAAACCGGCCGCATAAAGATCGGATTGGCCTGACATTCGCCTTGAGAGGCCCACCAACAACAGAATAAATGCCAGTCTCGGCCCGGACCTGTCTTTAGCTTACTAGGTGCTAAAACATGCAAACTGAACAGGAAACGAAACACTACGGTACTGTACGTACTTGTCGCTGTTTCTTTGGCAGTTACGGCAGGCACCGTAGTTTCAGATTGTGTTACCGTCGAGGTGACTGCCGGTGTACCAAGAGGCTTAGTTGCTACCGTGGTTATTACTTGTGGCTTCGTTTGAGAAGCTACGGTGGTTACTTTGACAGTTGGTTTCGTGGTAGGCTGAGTTGTCTGAGCGACTGTTGCAGCTGGTTTTGGCGTTGTTATGCCCAGCTTTTGCATAACGAAATCTTTACATTTCTGATTCACTAAAATTAAATTACATACTGTACTAGCAGAAAAAGTAAACAAACTAACAAACTAACTAACTAACATGGCCAACAGTCAAATTTGTACTCGATGTAGTGGTATCGGCAGATGCTATCCGGCGTTTCGCAATGGAATTGATCGCAAGCCGTCACCGGAATCAGTTCCCAACCGGGTCCAGGACTACCACCTCAAAGACGAGTTTGATTAAAAATTCACAGAGCACAATGTGTAGTACATATGTCTTGGCTCTGTATAACCAACTGGACCAACTCGTCTAATAGATGCTGTCCGTATGTAATCTCCACGATCAAAATAAGATAGAGATTCCAGATGGATTTCGCAGCTTTGGTCTGCAAAACAACTGTAGAGTTGAAAGACTAGATCAAGTCAGGTTACCATAGTTGGCCGTCGTCAGAGAATCGGTGATAACTTTTTTAACGCACACGAAGACAGAAGAGATTCTGACACATAACGAAGAGAGTTCAACTTGCGTCCACAACATGTTCGCTCCGAGAGAGTTATTCAGACTGTGAAGGAGAATTCGACGCCAAAAACGATCGCGCTATTCGGCAACATGGCGGCCGGACGTGGAATTTTAAACAACGGACACTTGACATTAGATAAAGTGACAATTACAGAGCAACCGTTAAAACATAATACCTGGTGCAAAAAGCAAGATCCCTCTTTTCCTTTCCGACCTAACCAGTTCTGCAGATTGGATTACTTACCTCTGTCTTGTACTACAGTACGTAAGAATTTTATCTGACCGAATATCATCGCTGCTCTGCATTTGCGTATTCGTTGTTTATTGTTCTCATAAAGTCGCTCTTGTTTCATTGGTGCCGAAGCCCGGGTTGTAGTTTCGTAACATATCTCCGCTCTGGTAAATCACTGGTAGACTAACAGAGAAAAGAAAAAGTGGTCTCCAGTCTTAGTTTGCGATTAATGGTGACATAGAACTGTCTCATATGTGTCGCCCACAGAGCTTGCAAAAACTAGTCTTCTTTATCAAAATGCGGATCTGTTTGTGGTCTGGTTTGTTAAATCAACAGTAAAAACTTGGTCCCGCTTGTGTTTGCTCTAGTTTCAGGTCGTTTGGGACCTACTGTATTGCACGTATGCGTACATGCTGCACAAAGTACAAAAGAAGCGATTTTAAACGAAGACTTTATAGCTAGGTAAAGTTGCATATTGCGTATCTACACTAAAACAATGGTCTTGACAGCAGCGACCCGATTTTGACCTACACATAGCTCTAGGTTGAGATAAACCAGTGCTCTCATCACTCTACTGCTCAAAGTGTTAGCATCTAGCACGATCCACAGCTGAGGGGACACTTCTTGTTCATGTAGTTAGGGTTCTTATCGCACTCTCCTTTCTCTTTCCAGAACTGGCATAGCTTATGACTATTCGCACAACCTAGAACACTGGTGTGAAGATCGTAGTGTTGATTGACTTTGTACCTGGCTTTGGAGGAGGCGCATCTACATCAGCCACTGTTTTACCACACGAGTTGCATGCTTTCTGACAGTTAGGCTTCATCCAGAACGGGTTTTTCTCACATTCACCTTTATCGGCCCATTTTTGACAGCTCGCATGCAAATCCGCGCACCCACCCTAAAAAGTAATGCACATGAACACACAAACGTATGGGAAGTGAAGCATCATTTGGGTTCTACCGTCAAATCTGTACAATTCATAGTTTTTTGCTAACCATAAACACAGAACATGTGATAGACCTCATAGACTCATTTCTGGCCCTTTTAAGATCTAGATTTAGACTCTTAGATTTAGGATCTAGTTTTAGACTGCCTGTTGCAGCAAGCAGCATAAATCTTTCACTGTGTAACTTACTGCTTGCTGTGGTGGCGCTTGTCCTGGCTGTGATTGACCCTTTCCTTGTGGTTGAGGTTGAGGTTGAGGTTGAGGTTGAGGCTGAGGTTGAGGTTGAGGCTGAGGTTGTGGTGGCGGCGCCGGTGGTGGTGCTGCTTTTGGTTGTGGTTGTGGTTGTGGTTGTGGTTGTGGTTGTGGTTGTGGTTGTGGTTGTGGTTGAGGCTGAGGCTGAGGCTGAGGCTGAGGCTGAGGCTGAGGCTGAGGTTGAGGCTGTGGCTGCGGTTGTGGCTGCGGCTGAGGTGCAATTTTCTGTTGTGGACGCGGCTGCGGTTGTGGCTGGGGTTGCGGCTGTGGCTGAGGCTGAGGCTGGGGTTGAGGTTGTGGTTGAGGTTGAGGTTGAGGTTGAGGTTGAGGTTGCGGTTGTGGCTGTGGTTGAGGTTGTGGCTGGGGCTGTGGCTGAGGTGCTATTTTCTGTTGTGGACGCGGCTGCGGTTGTGGCTGGGGTTGAGGCTGTGGTTGTGGCTGGGGTTGAGGTTGAGGCTGCGGTTGTGGCTGGGGTTGAGGTTGAGGTTGAGGTTGAGGTTGTGGCTGTGGTTGAGGCTGAGGTGCTATTTTCTGTTGTGGACGCGGCTGCGGCTGCGGTTGTGGTTGAGGCTGAGGCTGAGGCTGAGGCTGAGGCTGAGGCTGCGGCTGGGGCTGGGGCTGGGGCTGGGGCTGGGGCTGGGGCTGGGGCTGAGGTTGGGGTTGCGGTTGCGGTGCAACTTTTTGCTGTGGGGAGGCTGCAGCTTGAGGCTGAGGCTGAGGCTGCGGCTGTGGCTGCGGTTGAGGCTGTGGCTGCGGTTGAGGCTGTGGCTGTGGCTGCGGTTGAGGCTGTGGCTGTGGCTGCGGTTGAGGCTGTGGCTGCGGTTGAGGCTGTGGTTGTGGTTGAGGCTGTGGTTGCGGCTGAGGCCGGGGCTGTGGCCGTGGCTGAGGTTGTGGCTGAGGTTGCGGCAATTTTCCGCAAGCAGATGTGTCCACCTTGCATTTCAGGGCGTTGGCTGCTAAAAACGATTAACATTGCAAATCAAATTTTGCTTGTGTTTCAAAGGCCTGTGCGCAACAGTAGTTATTTATATTGAATATACACTCATTTTTCCGCTCCTTGAATGCGTTTTTATAGTCAAAATTTTACAATCAGCCCACCTATTCGGCCACCAATTGAAGTTTTACTTGCTAATTCATTTATGCTCCTGTCGGATTTGCTTATTCAAATTGCGTTTTGGGTAGCGTACACTGAAAGCCAATATTCCCCTTATTTCTCAGTTTAGCATTTTCGGACTGAATTCGAACTAAGGCGGTTACTGTTCTGATGGACGAGAATATTTGCTTTGGGGTTAAGGAGTTGCTTACTTGTGCATCCGCATGTTCCGCATGCTTGTTGGCATTTGACCCTCATCCAGAATGGGTTCTTGTTGCACTCGCCGCTTGTAGCCCAGAAGCAACACAGCTAAACAGGTAGCCATCGTCATATTGCTCTAAAGGATCTGTGCCTGCAACTGTTACCTTGTGCGTATCAGCGCATCCTCCGGATGGAGCGACCTGTTGAGGGGCGGCGGCAAGTGGTGAAGCGTCCACAGTCTGAGCGATTTGAGGAGGTTGTTTGTGCACTATCTTCTTCACCAGCTTACGAACTTTGGTCACGATTCGTTTATGGCCGCGCGGTTGTGGTAGCGGCGGAGGCGGAGGTGGCGGTGGAGCTACTGGGTCTGTTGATTGAGAGATCTGAGGGGATGCCAAGGGTGAAGCTTGAGGAGGAGGTGCACCTTTGCTTTGTGGACAGTTAGCGCACACACTGAACGCCACAGGCGCCAAACACAAAATCAGCAGAGCCTGCATGGTCGCAGCCACTTGAAACTAACGCTCAGAGCAGAAAGGACCTATCCCCAGGCTCGACGAGCTACGTAAATAGGCGACGGGTGCGCGACTGGGTTTTCTGCTGTTAAGAGTGATTCCAGGGAGCGGTAGCTGGAGGGCACGAAATCACAAACTTGCTTATTAAACACCACTGTTTTATCTGTTTTTGCCGTCCTACCGGCACCAGAACACTCCCTGGCGCGGCAAACTAAAGATCATCAGTCAGACACACAAAAGTCGCTGACCTTGATCGGTCCAACTATTTGTGGGGGTCTGAGACGGCGGCTTCTTATTGGAATGTCGTTCAGATTACTGACGTGGCTCGAACACTGGTTTTGATTCGAATTAAATTACGCTTCCCACCATTATTTCGTCTGTCTTAAATTAGCTCGTAAACACAGAGCAGCCGACCTTGCTTTTTAACTGCTCAGTCTGGTCTACTCTTGCCTACAAGAAATAATGGCTTTGTGTCTCCATTTTAATTGGGTTGTTTACGCGTCGTAATGAATTTAAACGCTTGGCAAAATAGTTGTAAGGCAACAGAGATCTGGTATTCAACTGGACTAGCAGGCTGTGGTGAGAACATGTCTACTGCACATGCCAATGTTTGTTAGACACTACGTAACAGACATGCATTTTATTTTGTCACAGAATCTACAATATTAGCATGCCACTTAGATTTGTTTCAACTCGCTAAATCACGTGACTATGGTATCTACGATGGTCCTATGCGCTTGTGCACTCGACAACTTCAGACTTCAGGTTAGCACACTCCACAGCTGAGTTTGCAGACTCGAGACATGTAGGTTGGATTTTTCTTGCACTCACCAATCGATTCCCAAAATCCACACAGATCATCTTTGTCTTTACAGCCTGAAAATCAATATTTACACACAAATATTTGTATAAATATAATTACCAGGTTTCGACGGTTTTCCTGATATTTGACTCAACGTTAGGCCACATGTGTTGCACGATTTCTGGCAGGTTACCTTCATGAAATACGGGTTCTTCGTACATTCCCCTTTGCTTGCCCAGAATCCACACTGCTGTTTTTTGTCTACGCAGGCACCTGGTTGCTAAAAGTCAAATAGGGCTACATTCAAAATAGAAGTACGTACAAATAGATCACTAAAGTTCAGATCGCAATAAAATTTTATTCAGGCAGTTGTTTATTGCTTGCCATTAACGAGGTTTTTTTGCAGCCCTTATAGTATGCTAGATAGTTATATTCTGTAACTGCTTGCGGAACCCATCTGCTGATTTGAGAGAAATTCCAAAACTAAATATGTAGCTCACCTGCGGTTGCGGTTGTGATTGCGAACCACTAGGTTTTTCACCTGTTGGTGGTTGTGAGATGGAGTTTTTCTTGGAAACAACTGGTTGCGTTTGTACGGCTTTTGATACTGTTGGTTGCACTACGGCTGCTTGAACAGGAGCGGGCTGGTAGGTCTGCTTAGCAGCCGTTGCTTGAACGGGAGCGGGCTGGTAAGTCTGCTTAGCAGCCGTTGGTTGAACAGGAGCGGGCTGGTAAGTCTGCTTAGCAGCCGTTGGTTGAACAGGAGCGGGCTGGTAAGTCTGCTTAGCAGCCGTTGGTTGAACAGGAGCGGGCTGGTAGGTCTGCTTAGCAGCCGTTGGTTGAACAGGAGCGGGCTGGTAAGTCTGCTTAACAGCCGTTGGTTGGACAACGCTGGGCTGGTAGGTCTGCTTAGGAGCTGTTGGCTGGACAACGCTGGGCTGGTAGGTCTGCTTAGGAGCTGTTGGTTGGACAACACTGGGCTGGTAGGTCTGCTTAGGAGCTGTTGGTTGGACAACACTGGGCTGGTAGGTCTGCTTAGGAGCTGTTGGTTGGACAACACTGGGCTGGTAGGTCTGCTTAGCAGCGGTTGGTTGAATTACTTGAGGTGCGCTCTTAGGTGCTGTGGGCTGGTACACTTGTGCTGTTCCTTGTTGAACTGTAGCTTTGGCTGCCGTAGGCTGATACACCTGTGCAATAGGAGCTGTGGGCTGACCCCCTTGCATTATGGGTCCGGTAGCTTTGGGGGCTGTTGGCTGACCCCCTTGCATGATGGGAGCAGTAGCTTTCGGGGCTGTTGGCTGACCCCCTTGCATGACGGGAGCAGTAGCCTTGGGGGCTGTTGGCTGACCGCCTTGTAGCATCGGGACAGCTGCTTTTGGTTGAGTGCCGGCATTCATAAATGGTCCAATACCTCCTCTCCCAATGCCCTCCAGAATCATTCTCACGTCATAGGGAATTTGAGCCGAAGCGCACCCGATAACCATCAAGATCAGCACAGCCGAAAGCTTCATTTTGAAGTTCTAAAGATTATTGTATAGACTTAGTAGATAAAAGAGCGAGATGAACGTCACCTTTCTGCCCACACAGTCACAGTCGAGTAACTACTGCTAAACTGGACCGGTCCTTTCAACTTTAAACGATTGATTCGAAGAAGGTGTGCTGAAGGTGTGCCCATGTCGGTGCGATTATGTTATGGCCTGCGGACTTTAATGTGCGGCTTTTGAACTCCTGACATATAACCGCGTTCCAGTTTGCTACGCAAGAAAACATCGCAGTCGTCTTGCGAATGAAATTATCTGTGCTGTTCAACTCCGAAGATGAGCAAACAAAGTTTGGAAGTTTTTAGGAGTCCGAAAGAAAAACAAGTTTTCTGAGCGTCCTTGCATCACGCATGCATAGTTTTTGCATGGTTCCCTGTAGCGCAACACAAAAGCTTATTGCTACAAGAAGGAAAGTACCTAGCAGCCTATACAGAACTAGATTGAGTTGTGGGCCAGAAAGGCACTACGTATGTACATACTGTACGGACGAAGTTTTGTAGGACTGAAGCGCGGGCGACGGCCTCTGCCTGTCCGCCTCTGACAACGTGTGTACTGGTGCCACGCTATGCATATCGCCATAGAGGGCAATCGCTTCTCTGCCGAGTTTTTCCAAAATAAAAGTTGAAAAATATGGCCGTCCATTGTGTAGTGCAATGCAATGATCATGGACGAACTGAATGAAACTGAAAGTCCCTCTCTGTTCTGCTCGTTTTACCAACGGTTCTTCACACGTGCAAGGTGTGCTTTCGAAGAAGTTCTGGGCGACAGAGCCGTGGCTTTCTATCAGATCGCTGTCACTGATGAACTAAGTTGCAAACCCTTTGCAATCAGACTGTTCAACAAAAGTATTTTTTATCATTTCTTTCTAACAACTGCTCGGTCAAGATTAGACTTCAATAGGTCCTGTAGCTCAAGTTGATCAACGGATTCGGTAGGACAGTAACCCGGTGAAACGTACAGTAGTCGTTTAGTGCTGGCCAAGAAACACCGGCTGGTCTTTTTTCGAGTTTTCCGAATAACTTTAATTGGCTGATATTCCATTAATTTTGCAGCAAAGTACAAGATTTTGGGTTGAATTATTATTCCGCGCTACTAATTTCGCTACTCCTGAGTAGTGTTTCCGAGTAAATTTATTTTGAAATTAAATAACTATTAAATTGCTTGCTCAGCCTTCAGAAGAAAGTAACTTGCTATTAAT
Source organism: Sabatieria punctata (assembly GCA_030248155.1). Taxonomy (NCBI): domain Eukaryota; kingdom Metazoa; phylum Nematoda; class Chromadorea; order Araeolaimida; family Comesomatidae; genus Sabatieria; species Sabatieria punctata. The sequence goes on along the minus strand of JASANB010002074.1, from coordinate 4,810 downwards.
TTGCTTGGTGCCCAAATTCTTAATTTAATTTGATACAAATTTGTTATTTGCTATGAATTAAATATAAATTTGCTAAAATCAATACTCAATTCTTGAGGAAACAGTTGAAAACCTGGGTCGTGTCAGTCCAAAATGAGTCGACCTTTCTTCAGATGGGTTATAAATGGTCTACAAATTAGCATTTAATGAGTTGATATCTTTGCTATAGGCATGAACAAGGTCATCTTTGGACTACTTGTTGTTTTGTAGCCAGACTTTGGTTAGTGAAGTTGCCAAACTAAGCAAATTTATATCAAATTCATATCAAATTTATATCAAATTTCTAGGCCAATTTTACGAAATTTAATATAATTTTAATTTGTTTGACGGTCATCGCGAGAAATTTAATTTGTTATTAAATTGCCATTTACTTGGTGATTTTGGCCAAAACAATTTAATTTTGTTATTTAATTTTAATTTGATCGGAAACACTACTCCTGAGTCATGCGCTTCTGACTAGCTATAAGGACACGCACATGTTGCATGGTTGCGCTGAGAAAACACACGAGTACTGGTGCACCAATCTAATGTACAAAATCTGATATTGCGATAACTTCTACTGAGGTTGGTTTGAATTTAGTTGAATTTAGCATAGTTTTACTTAAGTCAAACGAGTAAATTAGACAGCAATAAATGCCTGTACAGGCGATCAGTAAGCCACTCTGTTCTTAGGCAAGATCTCATTTGTCTTTGGCACCAGGTTTGTCTGAAACGCTTTTGCTATTGTTTTGCGCCTTAGACCGTTGTGTGTCGGCCACCGTGTCACTGGCTTCGTCTGCCGTTTTCTCGGTCCCTATACTAGCGGTTTTACCCTCCTGTACACTTTTAGCCGCACCCGTGTCTGGCGGTGGCGCTTCTGGTTGTCCCGCTTCTGCTTTGGCCGCTTCTGGCTGCGCTGCTGGTGGTTGAGCATTCTCCTTCGGCTCTTCTTCTTTCTTCTTCTTGCCTGCACAGCTCAACAGCGCCATAACACTTGCCGCCACCACGCACGTCCACAACAAATACAACCACATCTCAGTGCATAATACTACAATCACAATGGTGTCTTTCTTTACTCTTTTCTCTTTTACACAAACCTTGTTCATTTCTCTGACAAATGCTTGATTGCAAACGTACTCATACATGCAGTTGGGTGAAAGTTATGCATTCTTGGTGAAAGTGAGGTAATTTCTCCCAGGCCCGATTTTCGCAGAATTTTTTAAACCCTATTTTGGGTTTCTAAGGCCCAAACTAGGGTTACAGAAACCTAATTTGCGTTTCTGAAGTCCTAAATAGGGTTCCGGAACCATAATTTAGGTTTCTGAAGTTCTAAATAGGGTTCACGGAACCATAATTTGAGTTTCTGTAACCCTAAGTGTTTCTGAAGCTGTAAATAGGGTTCTGGAGTCCTAATCTGGGTTTCAAAATCTCTAAATTGGGTTCCAGAAATGCATTTTAGCTGTATTATCATACATGGACCGGGGGTATACCCCTGCCCCTCGGCCGGCCATACCCCCTCCCCTCTCCCCCCTCTCCCTCCAGGACGGAGAAAATTTTCGCAAAATAGGCGTTTTTTTTGGACTTTTTCGGGGACCCCCGAGGTCTCCAGACCCCCTCCGGATTTTTCCGGACCATGTCTGTGTTTATGTCCAATAAACTAGGTTTTTTCACGTTTTAAAACAAAAATTTGGTTTTAAAGGGCATTGTAACAGTTCAGATAGGATTTTTACGCGTTTTTTAAGTTCCCCAAATATAATATTCTTATTCCATGCAACTTTTATTCAGTAATAATTTTTGTTTTTATCGAAAATTGGTAGCCTGACCTTTAGTAAGGAACGTACATGTACATACTAGGGGGGTTGGGGGTTACCCCCTAGCTAGAAAGGCAAACCCCCCTCAACTCACCCCTGAGACAGTTTAGGGACCCCAACCCAACAATGCATGTACTAGTAGCAGCTCCAGTACTAACAAACTGGCTCAGAAATAACAAATTTTTAGTTTAAAATTCGCTTGAAAAGCGTTTGGAAACCGAATAAGCATTTCCACTACTGATGTTACTGATGTTTAAGAGAAATTGGTGTTTTTTGGATTTTTCCCTTTTTATCGTTTTTTTGTTTGTTTTTAGCTCTAAAACGTTATTTGGCAGCTTAAATCGCGATTTTTAGCCTCCTTACTGAGAAAAACGTGCTAAAAACGTATTTCCAGGCATTCTGGAGCTTTTTAAAATTTTGGACCCCCTGTGGGCGAAACCCTCTCGAGCCCCCACCTGAGGAAAACCCCCTACCCCCCTCCCCCAAGGTCGGCCCGGAGCTGTTACATATATGGTAAGGCATACTGTATATTGTACATATTTCGATATGAATTAGTCATCTTAACAAATTTTTACTGAAAATACATAGTTTTACTCGGCAGTAATAAGCAGCCTTAAAAATAGTAGTACATAGCGTCAGCCAGCTAACAAGAAACATTCGGCTGCATAGTATGGTACACATATACGTACATACAACACGTGTGTACAAGTGAAAACAGAAAATTTATCCTCTGTGTGCGACTTTATGGTAGACAATTCGTTTCTTCGGCGACATTTGTAGTTGTCTAAGTTTCTCGGCTACTTTTTGACCTTCACGTTCATCTTTTGCGCCCTTTACCACGATCCGGCGGTCAAACAACTCGTCTATGCGTTTGGACAGGTCGGTGTTTTGATTTTGCGTCATTTGTCGCAGTTCTTTCAGCCGCTGTCGCATGTCAGACATGTCCGATGACAAGGCTGATACGGTTCTCTGCAGCTCAGCCACATCCATGTTGGAATCGAGTTCGTCTATGGACTGCATCTCTCGCTTCATCTCAGCCACTTCCTCGTTCAGATTCTGCGTCTTCTTAACTAGGCGTTGCAGCGATTCTTGATCGAATGTGCCTGTCGGAGTCAGAACAACACTGACTGCAACTGAAAATTAAGTAAACCCACACGCGCCGCTACCAACACACGTACCCAACCCGATCCAAATCAAGCCCCAGTGGCCCATAACACAAACACACAACACAACACACGTTGTTACGTATGTACAACTAAAGTTCTCTAGTGTGTGTCTTCCGCTGCACGTATAGAGCTTGTATACAAAAATGTACGAACACTGTTTCGGTCAACCATTGATACGATGTGCATGCGGCACCCGGAAATAAACTTATTTTTCTTCTTCTTCTTCTTCTTCTTCAAACTTCCTCTGTAAAAACGCGCAACTAATAGAACAATAATTATAACCCAATTTAAACATAAGCACAATGGAAATTTGATGTTCATGTAAGTTGTGGAATTTGCTTGAAACCTATTCGGATGCATGCAGCTATGTGTGTTTCTGAGAAAACGAGCGTTTTAAGCTCCTATGAAGAAAAATCGGTTTGCCTCACAAGTCTAAATTGGTTCATATGATGTGCTTTTGGAAGCGACTGCTTTATGTTATGTTACTGTTTTACGTTACTTAGTCTACTGTATTGTGCCTAGGCGCTTTGTAAGCAACTAACGAATTCCATCAGTACGTCGTTCGTTGTGCCTCGCGAGAGAAACTTTCAATTTGAAATTCCCCAATGTCAGTTCCATTTGTGCTGCATACATAATAATACGCCAATCAGAATTTTAGCGCAATTACATATAATCTAATCTTTCATGCCAGTTTTAAAGGCAAAAATCAAAACTCTTAGAACTACTTGAGAAGGATACAAATTCAATTATCTTCCTTGATTTGTTTGTACTGTAGTTCCTGCAAACCTGACACATACATATATGTACGAAAAAGTATTTTTTTTAACAAATACTGAAAATAATCGTGAAAATTTTAGCCAAATCCATTAAAAACTGACTAATAACATCAGTTGAGTGAAAGTAAAAATCAATGAGATTGAGATATACATATTTTATCTATTATACTGTATGAAGGTTACTGCTGAAACCATGTAACAATAGTCAATTGACGGTAATGATCTCAAATTCATGGGATAGAGTACTAAAAATGAATCAAACATCGCTAAAAAATTGGGTTAAGAAACGGTAAAAACCGCTTATTAAGGCTCAAACACAACTTCGAACACTGTTTTTATAGGCATTTCTAGCAATTTTTATGCCTGAAATAGTAAAAAAATTACAAAAACTGGAGCATAAATTGCGTGCGAGGAGTTCCCGACCTGGGCCTATGAAGGAAGCTGATTTTATACCGTTTAGCGAAATTTGCGCAGATGAGGTATATGTACCATGAGCAAGGGCTCCTCCGACGTAGGACGTGAGCCAGAAGTTACAACTCGATGACTTTAGGCATTCAAAAACCGATTGATAACAAGTTTATCCAAGTGATATCCAAGTGATATGGGCGGGCTAGGCCGTTTGTCCGACTATTACACCCTACCCAAGCAGAACCTATCAGAATACTACACAAATATCAAGAGAAAACAAACATAACATAACAAACTACGTGGAGGCTCTTGACTTAGCTCTCCGGATGGTAACTTGCCAATTAGGGGTGGCTTAAAGTTTTGTTTGTTTGCAGTAACCTGATTGTGTTCTAAAGAGTCAGAAATGAATTCAGCGCATAAAATTACTCCAGGACTTAGATTTTGAGCAAGATCTTAACAGACTAAATTTGGAAAATGTTGGGCATTGCAATTTTCTATAGTAAAACGGATCGCGAACAATTTTTCAACCCAATACACCCTTTCGAAAAATGCGTTTTTCTCACAAACTTACTGAAGAATCCCCAACATGTACAGCATATAAAAGCAAACTCGCAACTGCAATAGGACAAAG
>JASANB010002073.1:0-32931 GCA_030248155.1 Sabatieria punctata | reverse complement strand
ACTGTACTTCGTTCAGTTACGTATTGCTGGCGGTAGGCAATTGCACATGTTATGGCTCCGAGGTCGGAACCATGGTCCCACCTGAGGCCTCGATCGAAAGGGTACCATATATGGTACCGCCTGAGGCCTCGATCGAAAGGGTACCATATATGGTACCACCTGAGGCCTTGATCGAAAGGGTACCATATATGGTACCACCTGAGGCCTCGATCGAAGGGGTACCATATATGGTACCGGTACCATATATGGTACAGGGTTGTATATTTTTCCGAAAAAAACCTCGGCCTGTTTTTTTCCAGTTTTTTTTCGGTTTTTTCCGGTTTTTTTCCTAAATCGCGGAAAAAACTCCAGCTCAAGTTCTAAGTATCCTAGTCTGGTTTCATGATTCCTAACGCTTTCTAGCGCCTTCCTGAGTCTTTTCAGAACAGAAATACACGTCTTACATAGATATAAATCACGAAACAAGCATGAAACAGTCCCTGACAGGCTCAATCAATACACTCCATATGCAAATTTTCTTACAGCAGTTTGCACTTTTGTTTTAGATTGCCAAATTTGGTCTTTTCTTTTGTTTTTCTAACAGTTTTGGGATAGTTTGGCCTATTATACATCGCAAAAGTCCATTTTTTAACTGAAAAATGACATAAATTAGCTATTTTTAGCTTGAGTTTTTTTCCGCGATTTATGTTTTTTTCCGACCCTTAGCAAAAAAACCGGTTTTTTTCGGAAAAAAACGGAAAAAAACACCGGAAAAAACACACCTCACAGTAGGGACCGGCAACGGCGGCCATTTTTGCGCCGTACCGCGTGCCTAATTTTCTTCGCGCGTTTTCACCACATTGGTGTCGCGGGGGTCAAAATCATCTTTTTTTTAAAAAATGCGGCTAGAAAAGCGCGTTCTTTTTTTATGGTTATTTGTTTTGATTATTTTAACATAACTATTCACCCAAATCGCCTTGGTATACGCTAAGCTGCGGTTGTTTTTGGCTAAAATAAGCGGAAAAACAGCGTCAGTGTAAAAAAAAGTTTATGATCTCAAAAGGTGCGCCCGACGGTAATAAAGAGGCATTGATCATCTTTCGTTTGAGCCATTTTTTTTCGGCATCGATGCAGCCAAAGATCCCGGAAATCAGATTGAAATTTTACATGGTTAAGCATAGGCGGAATTGGTATTTTTTCAGAAAACGAAAGTTTGCTCTTAAACAAAGAACAAATAAAAAAGGTGCGCCCGCTTAAATTTTAGTTTGGGTGTTGCTCTTACTCAAATGACTGAGCATTGGTCTCCTAGGTCCGCCAAAGATCCCGGAAATTGGGTTAAAGTTGATGAGGTCGTTAAAATTAGGGGGTATCGAATACGAACGTATTGGGGATCCTGAGCAGCCCAAAGCCAATGGTTTTAATTTTGCTTCTTTACATTCCTTCAGTAGTTTTGCGTCTCTGCTAATCAATATAAGGTGAATCTTGCTCAGGCTTAACGTGTGTAGTCAATAAATATGGTACAAAAGCGGAAAAAACCTGTAATCGCTTATTCGAGTTAACTTCATATAATTCGTTTTCATTTATATGTCAGTGGAATTTCTTCAAATTTTCAGCATTTATTCATAAGTATGATAGATATGTTTTGCCCAAATTTGAGTTGCATATTCCAACGCAAACAGGCACGGAAGGTAATCCAGTAACGAACGAAAGTCGGATAGGGTTAGGTGTAGCTGGGTGGGGGGGAATCAGGGAAGGTCAGAAATGGACTATATATTAATTAATTAACTTTCTTATGACTATACGACTCCGGAACGTGCCCTATACTGATGCATACCCCTAGGGGTATTTTGATATTTGGAGAACAAGCCCTCAGTAGCGTGCCCTGTACTGATGCGTGTCTAGGGTATTTTTATATTTGGAAAACAGTCCCTCCGGGAGCGTGCCCAATACCGATGCGTCCCCTAGAGGTATTTTTATGTTTTTAAAACAGGCCCTCCGGAACGTGCCCTATGCTGATGCGTCCCCTAGGGGTCTTTCTATATTTGGAGAACAGGCATACATGGGCCGGAAAAATCTGGAGGGGGATATGGAGACCTCGGGGGGCATACATGGGCCGGGGGGTAAGGGGGGTATACCCCTCCGCCTCGGCCGGCCATACCACCACCTCGGCCACCCACCCCCCTCCCGGAGGGAGGAAAATTTCGTTTATTTAAGGCAAAATAGGCGTTTTTTGGCCTTTTTTCGGGGGGACCCCCCCCGAGGTCTCAACCCCCCTACCCCCCGGATTTTTCCGGCCCATGTATGGGGGGTCCAAAAAAAGCCAAAAAATGCCTATTTTGCCTTAAATAAGCGAAAATTTTCTCCGTCTGGGAGGGGGGTGGGGAGGGGGTATTGGCCGGCGAGAGGGTATATCCCCATACCCCCGGCCCATGTATGCAAAAACAGGCCCTTCAGAGCCTGCCTATACTGATGCGTCTCTAGCATGTAACAGGGGGGTCTGGGGGTCTGCCCCCACCCGACTTAGGCCAGACCCCCCAGATGGGGACCGCCCCCCCCCGAGACGATTGAGACGATTTCGCCGACCCCCCCTCCGATTTTTCTGGCAAGTAAATTTTTGAGCAAATTTTTGCAATTTTTTACACTTTCAGACACAAAAATTGCCAAAATCGCCTGCAAAACAGCACTTTTTAGCTGTATTTCAGCCCAAATAGCGATTTTTGGCGATTTTTAGCCCAAAAATTGCGAATTTTTCGATTTTTGAGTGTTTTTTAGTGCCCTACCCCCCTCCCAAAATTTTGCCTCAGACCCCCCACCCCCCTCCCCCCATCGGCGGATGACCTGTTACATGTATGGTCTCTAGGGGTACTTATATATTTGGCAAAACAGGCCCCCGTGGCTTGCCCCATGTTGATATAGTGATCATTAGACTCGCCAGGCGAAGGGCTTTCAAATGATATACAACACGACCATTTTGGGCGATTTTGGAATTTTTCCAAAAATAATCGATAATCGATATTTATCGATAAATCATGTTAATTTATAATTAATTATAATCATTAAAAACATTAATTTTTGTTTGGGATCGGTTCCTGATTCCCCCCGCGCTATGCCTGATCCGGAATTTCTCACCAAAGTACAAATCGGAGGAAGTAGGGGGGCCAATCCGGGGGGGTCTGGAATATTTCGGGTGGGGGGCAGACCACCTGCTACATGTAATGTAGCAGCTCATCCTTGTCTGAAACTGTAAGTGTATTGTCTGAAACTGTAAAAAAATTGTGCCAGAAACATCGGAGACGGAGAGTGGAAAAGATCGTTTTGGAGGGGGGTGCTCCCCTATCGGGGGGGGGGGGGGGTTGGCCCAAGTCGGTGGGAGGGGAGCAGAACCCCAGCCCCGCTGTTACGTATACAGATGTACCTGGAAAACACAGGAATAGTTCACACTCTACTATTCAGTTCTAGTTCGAGCTACCAAGGAGATTGTTCGGTATATAAAGGTGGTAGACGCAGTCCTACAGTCTTGGTATATAAAAAATGTAAAAGAAAATCGCATTGCGATTAGAATGACACCGGTCCCATCAAAATCGGCGCAGGGGTTCATGAGTGACAGTCTGATAAAGTACATCGGTCATATCGGTATGCACGCTGCGGTAAACTTTCTAGGAAGAAAAGGTGGCACGCTGGGTGACGCAGTTAAACGGTCATAACTCGCTTATTATCCAACCAATTCCGTTCCGGTTTGTTTTGTTAGACTGCATAAAGTGTGCGCTTTTCAATTCTGAAGCCCAATTTCGCCTAGAAGCATTTTGAATTTTCGCGTGCCGGTCCCTAAACATCTCCAACCCACAACAACCCCTTTCTACATAAATTTTCTACGCTTCAAAATTTTTGGGACAATTGACCAAATTTGTCACATCTCAAGAAAATTTTTGTATTTTAGTGATAAAAAATATGTCAGAAATTTATTCTCTGGGCTACTGTAAATTTGGGAAAGCAAGGAATTTGTAGTTTTTCTGACTGTAAAAGCCAAGTAAATGGCAAACTAGGTAAACATGTTTTACCTAGAAGTTCCTACAGTCGTTCTTTGGATTTCAAACAAGGTAAAGAAAAACTAGGTAAAATAGAGTCTGCAGAAACTAGGTAAAGTAATATTAGGTACGTTTCGAAAATTTACCAGGTATACCTAGTTTCTAGTTACCTAGATAAAAAGTGCATCACACTGGTTTAGGGTTTAAAATACCTCAGCCGCCCAAGAATGCTAGCCCAAGTCTGGGTAGGAGTATTAGTACCATATAACACCGGTACTTAGAGTGTTACTATCGTAGCACAGGGGTGCGTATCTACGTTCGGGCATTTTGATTGTACCATACTGTCATACATGTAACAGGTCATCCGCCGAGGGGGGCGGGGGGGTGGGGGGGGGGTGTGGCGCCGGCCGGGGGGGTCTGAGCCAAAATTTTGGGGGAGGGGGGGGTGGGCACTAAAAAACGCTCAAAAATCAACAAATTCGCAATTTTTTGGCTAAAAATTGCCAAAAATCGCTAATTTGGGCTGAAATACAGCTAAAAAGTGCTGTTTTGCACGCGATTTTGGCAATTTCTGTGTGTGAAATTGTAAAAAATTGCAAAAATTTGCTCGAAAATTTACTTGCCAGAAAAATCGGAGGGGGGGGGTCGGTGAAATCGTCTCGGGGGGGGGGGGGGGGGTCCCCATCTGGGGGGGGGGGGTGGCCAAAGTCGGGTGGGGGGGCAGACCCCCCCAGACCCCCCTGTTACATGTATGTCAGTAACTTGATTAAGGATCTTGGAAGAAAGTTACGATAGAATTGCATGCGAACATTTTCATTTATTATCCTGTAGTTTTCATATGTGCGCAGTTAACAAATTTTCCTATTCAGCCTAATCCTTAGCCTTCACGGTTGAGCAAATTTCCAGCTTTTTTGCTTCAGGTTTACATTTAGGCTTAGACCACCAGGACTTAGCCGTAGATCAGAATAAGCCTTTGCCCTAACCTCAGGCTTAGCGTCTAGGGAAATGCGGTAACTGCGCACATATTTAATTGGCGTAATCTTCAGCGGGCGGCGGCGAGCCGATCGATAGTTTGCGTCTACTGTATGTAGCTTTGTATAATCAGGTCATGGCCGTTTCTTCAACTAGGTAACTAGGTAAGGGATTTTACCTAGTTTACCTAGTTTCTTAGAATTTTTAACTAGGTAAAGTAAAACTAGGTAAAACACTGTGTCCGGAAACTAGGTAAAGTAATACTAGGTACTTTTCTCGAAAAATAACTAGGTAATACTAGGTATACCTAGTTACCTAGTTAAAAAGTGCACCACACTGGTCAAGACATCTCAGCATCAGGATTGAACAGAAACTTGAGATCTAGAGGTTTGCAACATCACCACAGCGCTTTTTCGCCTTGGAGCATAGCTTTTTGTCAACCTGAATTGCACTCTTGAGGCTGAGTAGCTGGTTGAGCTGCTCTGTTTTCTGTCCAGCAAGCATAGACACAAGAAGCATGGATAGGTTCTTAGCAAGGTTCTGAGCTCGACTCGAATGTTCTTGCTGAATTTCCAGTGAACAAAGATTCTTGTTGAACTGGCAAACATGAACAAGCAGTTAACAGTGTCAGTGGCAGCGATGTAGAAATTTGTCCTGTAATTACTTATTCAACATGGTTTAAATGAAACATAAAAAGCTAACTTGGCATATGGCTGTCAATAGGCAACTTACACAATGAAGAAATAAAGCCAAAAAGTCAATAAGCAAATCCACTTACCATCCGGACTCATCATAAATAAGTGTTGGAAACCAATGCTCCAAGCAAGTCAATACCACATGAAGTGAATTACAAGCCAAATACATACTGACCATTAGAATGAGGGCCAAGACCGCATTTTGTTCAACAGTCATTATATGTCCCAATTCTTTCCGGAGAGTCTTGGTCACTCTTACCTTCAGTTGAGGGTCGATTTCCTGCTGAAACATGACATATGACCCTCTATCAGCTCGTAAGCCGAAAAATCCAAATCCCAAGCAAAAGTCTATAACTCACGTCCAACGATTCGTGAGAATTGGCGTGTAATTGTGCCAATAAATATTGTCGTTGTCTGCGTCTAGTTCGCAGCTTGAGCACCACTGCCACGTTCAAGCAAATCAGCACCAAAAAGCAACCGAACACTTGAGCGCTGGTCAGAATTAATCGATACGTGTTGAACCAGTCAGTCATGCCAAAATCGGTCGGCCAAACCTCGTAAGACCGAAAGTAGTCCTGACAGTCAGGGTAGTGGGAGACGTGTGTCGCCCAGCCTGACGGCATCCACAACAAGACTGCCGAACACATTAGCAGAAAAGCCAATAGACTCTGGCCTAATTTGCTATGAAAATGCAGCCACTTCCCATAAGTTCGATTAGTAAGCATAACCCACTTTTGACACGAACTCAAAATCAACATCAACGGAATACAGATTTGCACTATTCTACTCAGCAAAAATACGGCCATTATATAACTGTACAACAAGTCGTAGGTGAATTTAAACCGAAAATAAATACTCACCGCCTCCGTACCAAACAAGGCTACCCAACAGAGACAGAATAGAGCGTCAAATATAGCCAGAAAAATTAGAGCCGGTTCGCGCATTGCGCGCCGTAAAGATAAAACTACTAAAGTGAGGTTAGATACTATACCAAAAATAGCAACTGACGCCGCAGAACACAACAATGCAGTTCTAATTGTGGTGTACTTTCTAGGCAACGAACAGTACGCTTCTGATACATACGGTTTAGATAAATTCAGTGTTGTAGCATTTGCCGGTAAAGCAAGAAGAGATGCATTCAGCTCACCCAACTCCATCTCACCAAGCAAAACAAGCCGGAATTAGAGGATTATTAGCTTCGCTAAGACGAGAGCCCACTCAGAAACACCATTAGCTTGTCGCGCGCAGCTCTAACGCAATTTATAAGTGGTCGATTACTAAAATCACACGTCCGTTGGGTGTCACAAGACGGAGGCGGAATTGTCAGCGATACTGTTGTTTGGGTATGGGATTTTCAGGAATCGGTTCGGTATGGGTAGGTATTTTTCGGCATACCCAGGAATCGGTTCGGTATGGGTAGGTATTTTTCGGCATACCCAGGAATCGGTTCGGTATGGGTAGGTATTTTTCGGCATACCCAGGAATCGGTTCGGTATGGGTAGGTATTTGAAAAAATACCGGTATACCGGTATTTATTCGGTATTTGCTGAAAATATTTTACATAGTCAAAATACTGATTTTCCCATTTACAAGGCTATGGATTTAGTCATTTCCAAGGTCAGAGGCTAGAAAATTCATCAAAAGCAATGGGATTTACAGTTTTTAGGAATTTTTTGAAATTATTTTTTAGTTTTACTGGAGTGAAACTCGTTTCTATAAATAATGTTTGCCAAGAGATGCTTCGATTGTACTGTATAGTTTTACGGCCTCCTAGTGTACAGTATGGAGATCTAACGAGCAGTAACAAAATGGGGGGGGGCTATTTTGTTGTTTGTGAATGTACTGTACATAAGTACATAGAGACTTGATTATTAAGGAGCAGTGTGAAGTTAAGCCAAAACTAGACCAACGCTTTTAAACGACATACCAAGTTTGGGACATAGAGACAGGGACTAAAAATACTTCAGATTCGATATTTTGGGTGGATATCCTAATAGAATATGTTTATGCATGCCCCAAAAATGCAAAATTACAAAGGAAACATTGTGATCATAGGAAATTTTCGATAAAAATTGCACTAAGCTAGACAAAAAATACCGATTCCCAAATACCTGGGTATTCCCAAAATGATCGGTATACCCGGTATGGGTATTTAAGAAAATACCTGGAATCGGTAGGTATTTATTGGGTAGGTATTCCAAAAAATACCTATTTTTCGGTATGGGTTCGGTTTACCCAATCAACAGTAGTCAGCGACAGATTGCTTAGCCATTTCTAAATAGAATGACTGGCAAAAAACAGGCGCATGCTGCAATAACGAATAGCTACTGCCACCGGTCACACGCACAGATTATTACGCACGGCCTACCGGTGAGACTATAAATCAGAGAAATATTTAGCTAGAGGGAAGCTTCTCAATCTCTTGGGCCATCTTGCGCACAAATAAACTGCAAATTTGCTAAGCTTAATCGGTTTTTGATTGAGATTCGAAGCGCAAGATTTCGAATAGAAAAACCGATCGCAGAATATCAGATTTTTATACTTCCTTGTAACTTTTTTTGGCTTCCCCAATCTATTCTCTGAAATTTTAACACAACAATTTTTTTATACAACCTAAGAAGTTCTACTCTTAAACTTTCTGCCAAGTCTGTCGGTCGCTTCAACCACAAGTTATGCACTTCTCCATATGTCGCTTCAAGTACTGGTTTATGTACTTCCACATGTTTCGTTTTGACAGCGTATTACCCTTAGGGGAAGACTCCACGCCATATGGTGTATGAAAATTAGCGCAATATTGGAGTACTGTTCCGATTAGGAACAATATCGTAAGTCAATATCGGAACTCTACCGGATTAGCGTTTCCAATCCTCTCTGGGGGCGTAATATTGAAATCGGCGCGATTAGCTGAGTTCTTCAAATCTGGAGCCGATTAGGATCTGATTGGTTTTGATTTCGGGCGTGTATGATTACAATTAATTGTCATTGCCAACCGAGATCGGGCAGACATGTATAGTGGGGGGTCGGCAGAATCGGCCAATATGGTGTGCGTTGGACATCCCTATGGCCCCAAAGTAAAACCCTAAAACAGTTCCGCCCAACTCCCTCTGGGTACCCAGCAATGGCCATCCATGGTTCTCTATGATGAAGGCCATTTTCCATAGTAAAACTCCAAAACACCCCCCACGGAAATGACCTTTTCTCTGGGGGGCGAGCAAACTCAGACCCGTGCTATGCAGCGTTCGAAAGCTCACATCATGGGCTTTCAGAATCTGTAATAAAATTTATGGTGATTTTTGTTGTTTCAAAAATAATCGTTCCCGAAGTATCCAGTAATCACGATTTTATCAGTTTTCAGCAGCCAAATAAAATGGTTTGGCATGAAAATTTGATGAGCATACTAGGTTTTCTGACACGGCAAATTCAATGGCGTGATCCATTTGTGCATAGGACCATGTGATCAATCGATAGCCAGCAATGGCCATCCATAGTTTTCTCTGATGAGGGCCATTTTCCGTAGTAAAACTCCAAAACACCCCTCACGGAAATGAACGTTTCTCTGGGGGGCGAGCAAACTCAGACCCGTGCTATGCAGCGTTCGAAAGCTCACATCATGGGCTTTCAGAATCTGTAATAAAATTTATGGTGATTTTTGTTGTTTCAAAAATAATCGATCCCGAAGTATCGATTTATCACGATTTTATCAGTTTTCAGCAGCCAAATAAAATGGTTTGGCATGAAAATTTGATGAGCCTACTAGGTTTTCTGACACGGCAAATTCAATGGCGTGATCCATTTGTGCATAGGATCATGTGATCAATCGATATTGATTATCGAATTAAAACGCGATGGTAGCTCGAGAACGATACCATAGTTGAAATCGGCATGCTAGAAAACCACTAACATTATTAGCCTGTGTAGTTGGAATACCTGCACAGCAAAAAATCGATAAACAATCGATATTGATCATCGAATTAAAACGCGATGGTAGCTCTAGAACGATATCATGGTTAATCGGCATGCAAGAAAACCACTAACATTATTAGCCTGTGTAGTTGGAATATCTGCACAGCAAAAATCGATAATCAATCGATATTGATTATCGAATTAAAACGCGTTGGTAGCTCTAGAACGATATCATGGTTGAAATTGGTCGCGTCTTGGCCACGGGTAGTTTACGCTATCCCGTGTGTCACGGCGGCCCCGGCATCCGTGAGAGCGGTTGTTTGTGGGTTCGAAACCGGTCGAAGCGACTGGAAGTAGTCGACGTAAAGCCCAACCCAGACCGCCGAAAGCCGGTGATGGCCAGTAGGTAAATGGGAACCGAACCGGCGCTGCCTAAGCACCTAATGGCAGCAAGGGGGAGGGTTGTTTGTAGGCAGGGCTACCCCATTGAAGGGCTCTGAAAAGAGCGAGGGGTGTCCTGAGCTGTCCGAAAGGACAGTGGAACTCATAAATAAACAAACAAACAAACAATTGGCATGCTAGACAACCACTAACATTATTAGCCTGTGTAGTTCGATCATTTGCACAGCAAAAATTCGATAATTAATCAAATATCGATTATCGATTGATCACGTGATCATAGCTGTAAATTGATGTCGCGAATGAATTTGGTGTAGCAGAAAACCCCCAATTTGGTAATCCCATTTTCCTTCTTAGCTGATTTAGTGAGGTGCTGAAAACTGATAAAATCGTGATAAATCGATATTTCGGGATCGATTATTTTTGAAACAACAAAAATCACCATAAATTTTATTGCAGATTCTGAAAGCCCATGATGTGAGCTTTCGAACGCTGCATAGCACGCGTCTGAGTTTGCTCGCCCCCAGAGAAACGTTCATTTCCGTGAGGGGTGTTTTGGAGTTTTACTACGGAAAATGGCCCTCATCAGAGAGAACCATGGATGGCCATTGCTGGCTATCGATTGATCACATGGTCCTATGCACAAATGGATCACGCCATTGAATTTGCCGTGTCAGAAAACCTAGTATGCTCATCAAATTTTCATGCCAAACCATTTTATTTGGCTGCTGAAAACTGATAAAATCGTGATTAATGGATACTTCGGGATCGATTATTTTTGAAACAACAAAAATCACCATAAATTTTATTACAGATTCTGAAAGCCCATGATGTGAGCTTTCGAACGCTGCATAGCACGGGTCTGAGTTTGCTCGCCCCCCAGAGAAAAGGTCATTTCCGTGGGGGGTGTTTTGGAGTTTTACTATGGAAAATGGCCTTCATCATAGAGAACCATGGATGGCCATTGCTGGGTACCCAGAGGGAGTTGGGCGGAACTGTTTTAGGGTTTTACTTTGGGGCCATAGGGATGTCCAACGCACACCATATCGGCCGATTCCGCCGACCCCCCACTATACATGTCTGCCTGATGGCCGCCCGATCTCGGTTGACAATGACAATTAATATCTAATAGCGGTCTAATTCGAAATAAAATGAAATCGGAACGGCATCATATAAGCGGTTTGAGTTCGTAGTCATTTCTAATCCTCCCACCGAGCCCGAACGACGAATTTCTAATCGGAACGCTCTCATCGGATTAGCGAGTCACAATTTCGTCAAAAAATCAAATTAGCTCGACAAGAATTAGCCCGAAGTTAGATGGTGTGCTCGAAGGGGATACATGGAGAAATGCATAAGTTGCGGTTGAAGCGACCGACTTGGCAAAAATTTTAAGAGTAAAATTTCTGAGCTTATATGCATGTTGTGTTAAAATTTCAGCGAATTTGATTGCCCGAACACAAAAGTTAAGAGCAGGATCAAATCGATGATAAATAAATGGTACACCCTGCGTTCCAACAAGAACAAAAAAGCTATGGTCTTATCTTGCATGTTCAACTAACGTTTGCTAAAGTCTCTGTTTTGCCTTTAAAAGGCATAAATGTACTGTACAGTACAAACCATACGATTTTCCATCCACCACAGAAACTCACAAACAGACAAGCGCTAAGCCTTATGCATGATGGTCACGGAAACTAGCGAGCATTTCGGCGGCCAGCAGCAATTAGGTCACGGAACGTTCTATTCTTGAACGCAGCCAGCTCTCAAACTAATTTCCGTGTGTCACGCAAAATCTTATGCTTTCCCTTGTTTGTACTGTAGGCACAGTATTATTGATCTATTAGGAGCAAACTTATTTGGTTTGCTTTCGTGGCTGGCTGCCCCAGGCAAAGACCAAACTACAAATTAGCATAAATTATGTTCCGGAGATTTCCGCTTATAAGACCACCACAGTTATAAGACCATGGTCTTCAAATAGGTTTTTGTTTCCAGTTATAAGACCATGGTCTTCAAATAGGTGGTCAGAAAACTGGGTTCATAGACACCCATTTTCCAGTTAAAAGACCATGATGGTCTTAGTTTAATTGAATGATTTTAGCTCACAATTAACTGTTTTTAAAGCGAACAAAAGCTGTCCATCGTGAGAAAACAAAGGCAGAAGCACATAATATAGATAAAACATGATTCGGATTTTTGTTTTGAACGCAATACAGTACCTGCTATGCTTCAACACAACCTTTCTTTTTGTAATTTCAAGTAAAGTTTTACTTTAGTTTTCAAGTCAAGCGTAAACTGGTCAGGCATGTCTGGAACAGCCATCTAGGTAAAAAGCAAATTCAACTTTTGCCAAAAATCTTTTTTTACAGTGAAATAACATTTTCCAGTTATAAGACCATGGTCTTCAAAAGGGCGCCAAAAAGTGACCCTAAATTTGGGCATTTTCCAGTTATAAGACCAGGTCTTATAAGTGGAAAACTCCGGTAATGGTTTTTGAAGAGTTAGAGCCGAAATTTTTGCGTTCAATTCCTTGTAAAATGACATTTCTATTCAAATGACTGTGAGGGAATTTGGTGTCCGGTCAGGAAAAAATATGATAGCTGTGCGTAGAATCATTTCTCGCCCAAAGGGCCCTGTCAGAGTTTTACACATGCCCTTTGAAAATGGGACTTCACTATCCACAACTACTACAACCTGAAATTTTGCCCTCAGAATACCGTTAAAATGCGTTTTTCAGAGCCAAATTTTTAAAATCTTCTCACCTTTGATAGAATGTTATGCTTCTCACACCGATTAGTCAGGGAAATTTGACTTTGGTCATGGGATTTTGCTCTGAAAAAGCCGCACGAACCCTGTAAAAGATCGAGTCCGATAAGTCGAACCTTTATAAACTCTTAATTGTCATTGCCAACCGAGATCGGCCAGACATGTAAAGTGGGGGGTCGGCGGAATCGGCCGGCATGGTGTGCGTTGGACATCCCTATGATGACCCCAAAGTAAAACCCTATAACAGTTCCGCCCAACTCCCTCTGGGTAGCCAGCAATGGCCATCAGCACTTCTCTCCGATCCCACCATTTTCCATAGTAAAACTCGAAAACACACCAAACAAAAATGAATGTTTCTCCGGGGGGCTACCTCGCTCAGGCACGTGCTATGCAGCGTTCGAAAGTTCACATCATGAGCTTTCAGAATCTGTAATAAAATTTGTGGCGATTTTTGTTATTTCAAAAATAATCGATCCCGAAATATCGACTGATCACGATTTCGTCAGTTTTTACGGAAATGAGAGTTTGTCTAGGGGGCTACCTCGCTCAGACACCCCAGTTCCGACATCCCCAGTTCCGACATTCCCCAGTTCCGACATTCCCCAGTTCCGACATTCCCCACTTCCGACACCCCCATTTCCGACACTCCCCAGTTCCGACACTCCCCAGTTCCGACATTCCCCAGTTCCGACATCCCCACTTCCGACATTCCCCAGTTCCGACATCCCCACTTCCGACACCCCAGTTCCGACATCCCCATTTCCGACACTCCCCAGTTCCGACATTCCCCACTTCCGACATCCCCACTTCCGACACCCCAGTTCCGACATCCCCATTTCCGACACTCCCCAGTTCCGACATTCCCCACTTCCGACATCCCCACTTCCGACACCCCAGTTCCGACATCCCCATTTCCGACACTCCCCAGTTCCGACATTCCCCAGTTCCGACATTCCACATTTCCGACACTCCCCAGTTCCGACATCCCCACTTCCGACACCCCAGTTCCGACATCCCCATTTCCGACACTCCCCATTTCCGACACTCCCCAGTTCCGACATTCCCCAGTTCCGACATCCCCACTTCCGACATTCCCCAGTTCCGACATCCCCACTTCCGACACCCCAGTTCCGACATCCCCATTTCCGACACTCCCCAGTCCCGACATTCCCCAGTTCCGACATTCCCCAGTTCCGACATCCCCACTTCCGACACCCCAGTTCCGACATCCCCATTTCCGACACTCCCCATTTCCGACACTCCCCAGTTCCGACATTCCCCAGTTCCGACACTCCCCATTTCCGACACTCCCCATTTCCGACACTCCCCATTTCCGACACTCCCCAGTTCCGACATCCCCACTTCCGACACTCCCCAGTTCCGACATTCCCCATTTCCGACTTTCACGTAAGATAAAGTAAAATGTAGCAGGTGAGGATACTTTTAGTTGACCTGGCTCCATAACAAGTGTAGGAACACAAAATTAGCATAAAACTTCGCTTATCAGTAGGCCGGCCTACACGCAACTGGCACCATCTTTGCGCGCAACTGAGGTCAGTTTGCGCTTTATATTTTCGTTGCCGCCCGCCGTTTGTATGGCGCTCAACTGGGTCGATGGTGTGACCGCATTCAAGACATCTAAAGGTAAAGACGCAGTTGCATTTGCGGGCTATGTGTATCGCCAACACCAGAAAGCATACATGTAACAGGTCATCCGCCGATGGGGGGAGGGGGGGGTTGGGGGGGTCTGGCGCCGGCCGGGGGGGTCTGAGCCAAAATTTTTGGGGAGGGGGGTGGGCACTAAAAAACGCTCAAAAATCGAAAAAATCGCAATTTTTTGGCTAAAAATTGCCAAAAATCGCTAATTTGGGCTGAAATACAGCTAAAAAGTGCTGTTTTGCAGGAGATTTTGGCAATTTTTGTGTGTGAAATTGTAAAAAATTGCAAAAATTTGCTTGAAAATTTACTTGCCAGAAAAATCGGAGGGGGGTCGGTGAAATCGTCTCGGGGGGGGGTCTGGCCTAAGTCGGGTGGGGGGCAGACCCCCCCAGACCCCCCTGTTACATGTATGCATACTGTATGTACTGTACCTTGGTCATTAGTGCCAGTACCATTACATTAAACCTATGATATTTGTGACTGAGGTGGCTAATAAATATCTCTTACCCACCTGCAGATCTCGTCTGCTCCCAGCCAGTGAGCCTATAATTTCGAGTCCATTAATTACCACGTCCATTATCGGTATCTCAACAGAATCAGAACTCAAGGCCGGACAGACCAAACGACCTCCTGGCTTCAGCGACTGCAAAGTGTATCTGAGGATTTGCGAAGAGACCGTGGTAACTACGGCTGCCTCTACGCCGCCGCCGATTCGGCGCTGCAGAAACTGCGACACCGCGTCCAAACGACCGTCAAAGACCAGATCGGCGCCGCAGTCTTTGTCCAACTGAGCTGATGAATGCTGTGGGGGTGTGATGGCCACAACGCTCAGTGACATGGCTTTGGCGTACTGGATACCTAGATGGCCTAAACCACCTACGCCCACCACCGCTATCCACTGGTTTGGTTGAAGGTTGCACGTCTACAATTTAGTTAACAGTCAGGAAGTGTAGCGATACCGTACACAATCTTGAGTGAACAAGAGGGATTTTTTATCATTCTGCACTTCGTAATAAAACCGATTCTTGCTACTGCTAAGGGCTATTGGAGGCTTTACTTGTGACAAAGAAACTCGGTTTACTTCAACACTAAAGTATCATTAGCCCCAGCAGTAGGAATCTGCTTTATTATGAAATGCAACGGAATCGCTCTCGTTCTTTGCCAAAATCTGTTTCGACTTAGAGGGCAAATATCTGAAGAACTAAACTGTGAATCTCAACAAAAATTGCACCAATCTTTCAAGAATTTATTTATCTTTCATTTAAAAAAGGATTCATTTAAATCGGTTGAGATTTGCGGTTGCTACAGCAAAAAATCTGCTGGTTTTTTTTTTTTGACGGACCCTGTACAATTGAAATTCCAGGCGATTCGGTTCGGTTCTTTTTTGGCTGCCACAGCAAAAAATCTGGCAGGTTGTTTTTCGGCATACATTGACATATATTCATGCATTCAATTGGACAGCCAAATCCTACTACCTATTGTAACCTGCCTTCAGAGCTTTATAGATAGTCAGTCCGGCGCAGGACAGCGGTGCAGCCAAAATCGGATCAAGGGAGCTGGGCATTTTAGCTGCAAAACGGGCGTCTTGAAGGGCAAACTCCGCGAATCGAAACCTGTTGTGACAAAATCCTAAAATACCTATAGTTTCCTGCCGACGGACATACTGTACTGTATTCTATCTACCCATGTACCTCGGGTCTGGGTGACGCTAGAGGCAATTTTTAGCAATTTTTATGTCTGAAATTGTACAAAATAGCAGAAAAAGTGGCCTAGCAATTGGGTCGGGGTAGGGGCGAGCTCCCTTCTTGTTGGAGCTTGCATACATACTTACCGGACACAAATTTTCTTTGCCCTGTAGACAGTGTTGGCAGTTAAGACAGGTCCGTTGCATACAAGCGATACTGATTAGGTCGCCAATTTTTAAGTTCTCCACGCTGGTTCCCAGTTTTACCACTCGTCCTACCCCTTCGTGACCTATGATGAGCGGTAGCGATCCTTCAAAATCTCCATTCTGAACGTGCGCATCAGTCAGGGTTGTATATTTTTCCGAAAAAACCTCGGCCTGTTTTTTTCCAGTTTTTTTCCGGTTTTTTTCCAAAATCGCGGAAAAAAACTGCAGCTCAGGTTCTGAGTACCCTAGCCTGGTTTTATGATTCCTAACGCTTTCTAGCGCCTTCCTGAGCCTTTTCAGAACAGAAATACCCGTCTTACATAGATATAAATCACGAAACAGGCATGAAACAGTGCCTGATAACTAAAGGCTATATGTAAATTTTCTTACAGCAGTTGGCCATTTTGCTTAAAATTGCCAAATTTGGTCTTTTCTGTTGTTTTTCTAAGAGTTTTGAGTTAGTCTGGCCTATTATACATCACAAAAGTTCATTTTTTAACTGAAAAATGACATAAATTAGCTATTTTTAGCTTGAGTTTTTTTCCACGATTTATGTTTTTTTCCGACCCTTAGGAAAAAAACCGGTTTTTTTCCGAAAAAAAACGGAAAAAAACACCGAAAAAAAACACACCTCACAACCCTGGCATCAGTGTGACACACCCCGCTAGCTAGCAACTTCACCAGAACGTCGTGATTTTTCGGTGAAGGCACTGGCATTCGCTTAATCTCCAGTGGCTTCCCGAATTCGGTTAGGACCGCAGCTTGCATTAGTCCTGCTGGCTGATATTGAAACTATCAAGTGAAGGGAACGGAATGAGGCGCTAAGTGAGTTTGAAAACATTGGCTAAGGAAAAAATACCGCCCTTTGTGAGATTAATAGGGGCGAGCTTGTTAAAGCGATTTTTGGAAGCGTTTATCGGCCCGGTTGTTACAAAGCAGACATGTGATGAATTGTGTCTGCAAGCAAGCCTAGATGTTCGTCGGTTAGCTTCTTATTTGTAGGGTAGACTTCTTATTTAGGGAAGTTTTTTATTGAAAAATTGTTAATCAGTTTGGTTGGATTTCTTTTGGTTCCGGAGAAATTTGCATCCAAATCCTTGAGCGGCACTCACTACTCATTAGCCATTATCCAGTCATTAGCAAGAACCATGCTAGAAACCAGTTTTTCTGAAGATATGGGCATTTCGAAAATTTGCGAACACAACAGTTGCACTTTGGTATACCATGGTGGTTTGAAATGTTGCTCAGTTCAGTCATATACAGGATACGGAGCCACGGCATTTGCATACTGAATGCAGTTTTTGCCGCTGATTATGAAAATGACATCTATTTTTCAATCTGACTGAGTGTGTTATATAGTCCTGGACACATTTATGCATGGAAAAACTATGTATATAAATATTAGCCCAACACAGCCTTTAGTTACATTTGCGATTGTTGCTGTGTGTTGCGCGTTACGTAATCAAAGTTGGGAGGCAACTCCTCACCACACAGCATACGTTTCAAGCCCAGCCTCACCTCCTTGTGTCGTTTGACATAAATGAACAAATTAAAAACCGGGTTGGTGCAATAGAGGAGAAACACCACCAACACTCGTAAATTCAGCTGGGCACCTTCCCGCCACCGAATCACAGTGTTCACCACTCTGGGCATCACAAACAACATCACCGTAAGCACACACGAGATGCCCATACTGACTGTGACCATGCGCTGTCTTTTCATTCTTGCCTTCGCTACTCCTTGCGCCTCTTCAGCCTTAGCCTTGATGCGGCGTCTGTACAGGGCCACAAACACTGCGTACAACAAAACAGAGACCAAACCACAGACGGTGTTGTACTGGTTCCAGATCTGGAAGCTGATCGGCTCCAGCTGAACGACAGGCACGCAACGAGTGCCGTAGACCGGCGCTCTATCGCCCAAGCTAGGCACACTCAAGCTCACTGTTAGCAGAGCTGTCAGACTAAACAGCAACACTAGTGTGAGGGTGTAGAACTTGGTGTGGAGAGTGTAGTAAAAGATCGGAGCTGCAAGTGCCAGCAGCCTGTCAATACTCTGCAACAGCAACATGCTGCCTTGAGCAGTCATGGAGTAGCAGAAGATTTGGCTGCTGATGTCAAACACACATTGGTGTCTGCTGACTGGGTAGAGCGAGATGTCACTGTAGAATTCGTATATTTGGTAGATTCCAAGAACCACCAGTCCCACCCCTAGTAACATGTCTGATACGGCCACGCCGAAGATGATCAGGTATTCTTTTCGAGAACGCAGTACTCTGTGGTAGGCTATTGTGGCCAGCAGTAGTGTGTTGGTGACGACTAGAGCTGAGCCCAGCACCATCGGGAATCCGGTGATCAAGTAGTGGCTGGCACCCGACCATTTCTGTAGACCGGTGCTGCCGTTAGATGATGACTTCATGTCTGAGCTGCAAAGGTGAAAGTGTTTGTCTAACTGCAGTGCAGGAATTTTTCCGAAAATTCCCCTTTTTTCTACTTTTTCCGGTTTTTCCAAACTCGAGCTCAAGTTCTGAGTGTCCTAGCCTGGTTTTAAAATTCCTAACGCTTTCTAGGAGCTTCCTGAGTCTTTTCTGGCCAGAAATACACCTGTTAACAGATATAAATCACGAAACAGGCATGAAAGAGTGCCTGGCAGATTCCTTCAATAAACGCTAAATGCAAATTTTCTGTCAGCAGTTCTGCCTTTTTGCTTTATCATGCCAAATTTAGTTTTTTTCTGTTGTTTTTCTAACAGTTTCGAGTCAATCTGGCCTATTAAACATAGCAAAAGTCCATTTTTAACTGAAAAAATGACGTAAATTAGCTATTGTTAGCTTGAGTTTTTCCCGCGATTTATGTTTTTTCCGACCCTTAGGTTTTTTCGGAGAAAAACGGAAAAAATAACACCGGAAAAACACACCGCACATCCCTGCTGCAATACAATGATGCAAAAACCAAACAGACAGTACAGTTTTCCACAGTAACGTACTGTACCCAGTGGTTTGTTGGTAGGAGTTAAAGGAAGTTTTGTGTGACCGCTCTGACACCACTCTTACTTAGTCCTGAAGCTGTTTCGTTCATTGCAGTTACAGTTTGCGTATGGCCATTGGTCAATATTAAATTTGGTTTCGAATTTCAAGTTAGCCAAGCTGTTCTAAATTCTAAAAACACTCTCTTTTTTTCGTTACCAACAAAACTATACGAAACTCAGCTGCAGCATAACCAAAATCTGAACTCTTTCACGACGACCATAAAATTCGCAGGAACAGCTGATTCGCCTGAAATCCGCGATGACTCGTATGCGATTCGACGTTAATTCGCCAAAATTTTAGGCGGTCCGAAACTCACATGATTCGCCTTTTTCTCAAGATCAATACCGCAATATCGCGTTTTTCTATGCCTTTGCCCTTTTGTCATTTGCAAATTCGCCAAATTTCGAATTCGTCTGAAGTTCTCAAAAAGCGAATTATACGCCATTTACAGTACCGGCAGGAAATAAGTAGCAGTTCCTCGCATTTTTGCGAGCACGCGAGGACTCCTCGCGGTGGCCAGTCCTCGCAGCCGCGCGCGAGCAATTTTTAACTTTTTACTCGCACTGCCGAGGTGAGCGCGAGGAATTATTGCGAGCGCTGACTGCGAGTGGCCGGAAATTCCTCGCAGCCGGCCGCGAGTAATTTTAGTGCGAGCGCTCGCAAAACAAGACTCCTTGCGAGCGCGCGAGGAGTCCTCGCGGCCGCCGTTACTCGCGAGGAACCGCGACTTATTTCCTGCCGGTACTGTAGCTTGGCGCACAGCCGAATTTGGTTGCAGATTCGTCGTGATTGATTTTTTGAGTTCCGAATTTCGCAAAATCGCCTATTCGCGCTTTGGCTCCATATGGAGTACCGTCTGTTTGATGGGGTTAAACAGTAAATCTTGACTACGAACCTGAGCCTGAAACGAAGTGCAAGTTTAAAGGTAGGCCGGTAAATTGGTGGAGGATGGTTTCACGCTCGCAAACATCGTTTATCCAGTTTGATATAAGCTAAACATTTTGGGCTTTTGATTCATCTATGTTTTTCAGGCGCCTAGGAAGCTTTTGTCCACAACTATATTACAAGGAAAGCTCAACTCAGTTAATGTTTCCATTTTCAATCCGCTAAAATGATAGTTCACTGCCAAAAATGTTTATTTTTCACAGCTTCTACAGTGTCATGTCGATTTTATTGAAGATTTCCTGATGTCGGACACACTACCGGAGTTTTCCACCTATAAGACTTTTCCTTTTTTAAGACCCGGGTCTTATAACTGGGTTTCGTTTCCGATTTTAAGACCCGGGTTTATAGCAAGTGGTCAGAAAGCAGGGTCTGTCAGGGTCTGTCTTTTCGTCATTTTTGCTTGTTTTTAGCTCTAAAACGCTATTTGGCAGCTTAAAATACCGATTTTTAGCGTTCTTACTGAAAAAAAGTGCTAAAACGCATTTCCAGGCGCGTTTTGGAGCATTTTGAAAGTTTGGACCCCCTCTGGGCGAAAACCCCTCTCGAACCCCACTAGAAGGAAGCTCCCCTACCCCGTCCTCCAGGCCCGGAGCTGTTACATGTATGCTGTTTACTTGCCTTTAGATTAGTAATTGCTTCTTCTGATGGTCTCTGATCATAAGATCTCTACCTAACCTAGGTACAAATTGAGTCCCAAATGAATCGTGTTGCGTAGGTACAGGTCTGTTGAGACATTCACTAAGCCCGGCTTTACCAACCAGCTCACTTTCTTTCTTGTCATGAACACCACCCGACTGTCGACAGAAACAAAATGGGAACTATTCAGACATACCATCTACATAGTAGAAGGCATTGGTCTGCTACTTTCCAACGGTCTCATTGTTTCGGTGATCTACCGGCATGAGGCGCTGCGATCGCTGAAGGAGTTCGTCTTGTTAGCTGCTTTGGCATTTGCCGACTCCTTATCTGGTCTAGGAACTCTCTCTGCTGGTAAGATAGATTCATAGAAAATCTGCATATTTCAGTTATTTTAGGCTTCTACCGTATACCGGTATGGCTAACCCACCGGGACACCGTGCCGACTAGCCGTCGGTTTTGTCTGCTCTTGCCGCTGAGCCTTCTATGGGCAGTGTTCGACACAGCCAGACACACCATGCTTGTGATGGTGTCCCTAGATAGGCTGCTATCAGTGTTAGACCCCTTGCGTTACTTAGGTTTCGGCTTGCGCTATGCAAAAGCGCTCATTGCTCTAGCTTACATACCGATGGTAGGTCTAGCTGCGCATACCTACTACCATAATTGGAATAGCAATGCCACTGATGTAACAGAGATTTGTTGGAGCAGCATGGCTTATGGTAAATTTGGGAGTTATCTAAGAGATGGTACTAACACCTGTTCGGCTATGGTCAGTGTTGTATTGTATCTAGGGGTACCACTAGTCCATTGGCGGCAGATGAGAGTAATAGAGCCAAAAATGGTAAGTGAACAGAACTTTCAGTTTCAGATGCGTCTCACCAAAACTGTAGCTATGAGTTGTGTGTGTACGTTTTTGTTGTGCGTGTTGCCCTGGCTAGCGCATGTAGTCTTGATGGTCTATATGCCGGATAACTATGAACAGTTCGCTGTGTGGATGTTCATTGTGTCGAATGTAAACCCGCTGCTGAACCTGTGGATCTATAGGAAAAAGCAGAAGCATTTCAAGATCGGGCTGGCTTGTTTGTTGACCAACAAAACTATGCCGGCCAATTTGAGAGACTGGGAAGTTTCTAATGTCAGAACTGTGCAAAGATATGCTGAAAATATGATTTGAGTATAGTAGAGTATGTATTGGTTTTGTTTCACTACAGCACTTACCGCATTTCCTCTAACTCGGATTATTTTGTTGACTGGTATGTACTGTGATTTCAATACAGAGTGGTTAAAAATAAACACAATTCTTTTTATTGCCATTTGCGCAAATCTTGACCAAATAGACTGAATGAAATTTGGACCAAAGGTGCCAATATTCGGGGAGTTTTATGCGTATACCGGTATTTATTCGGTATTTCCTTGAATATGGTTTACAAAGTGCATACAATGAAACTTCTATGTCTAAGGCCAACGAGTTATTAGTCATTTCCAAGGTTGGAGGCTATAAATTAAAAAGTAAAGCGATGTACAGTAAATGTGACCATACATTTTATGATATTTGCTGGATTTATTTTCATGTTTCCTAGAGTGAAAATCGTTTCTATAAATCATTTTCGCTAGAGATGAGGGAAATGCATCTGTTACTGCAGTTTTAAGGGGCAGATTTTGGTCGCGACAGTTAATTTAGAGTTATAGTTAATTTGTAGTCTCATTTTTCCAAAAGTCAGGTAGTTAGTAGTCCTTTAGTTTGTAGTTAGTAGTCACTACGAACCAGGTCTAAGCCGGAAACAAATACCTATTATTATAAGACCATAGCCTTACAGTATAACTATGGTAGTCTTATAAGCTGAAATCTCCAGTACGGAACTAGAAAAAAGGCCTACAGGTAGGAGGAAAACCTCCTAACATTGGAACCTTGCTCCTACCGCATTTCTTCACTTTTTTCGCGTTTTCTTTTGTTTCGCATCTTTACATCTGGGACAAATCGGACACACTCAGCACTAGACTGCGAACTGGTACTGAGTATTGGGTATGGGGTTTTTGCCCCCAATACCCAATACTAATTGGTGACCTGTAAAAATCGCAAAACATCGATGCTGACCTGAAAAATTAGTCCAGAAAAATCGGAATGGTTGACCGATGATTGGATTCGACGATTGAGGACGTAAGGACGTAAGGATTGAGGACGTAAGGATTGACGTAATCATTCATGTCTGCTATTCTTTTCAGAGGGTACTTGACCCTTTCTCCTAGGTTTTATTTTTCGCTTGAATTCTTGTGTTTACAGTTTCAATAAGCTTCTCTTTGTAACAGTTTTATCAATTTCCACTGCTACTGCATTTCTGCTGAAGAATATGTTACACAAAACCAAAACTGCAGTATACCAGAGGCACATGCAGAAAATATAGGTATGAAAAGAAAACAACCACTCTAACCTCTCTCCAGCGTACTGTTATTTTAATAGTGAAATTTTATTTTAATTTAATATTAATATAATAGAACTAGCCGATTTTAATTTTAATTTAATATTAATATAATAGTCCCCTGTTAATTTTAATTTAGATTTAATATTAATACTATTAAATAACAATTTTAATAGTATTTTAATAGCATTTTAATAGTAGATTCTAAAATGAACTTAAAAAGTTTTGGACACACTTTAGTGAATTGGTGAAACAACATCTTTTGCTTGAAATTGCTAGTGTAAGTTGAAAATTTAATCAGAGATCCAACTTAGAAGCATTTTTCTCTGTAAATTCATGACCATTCTTTTTAAAATGACTTTGTCTGAACATGGTTTTAAGCATACATGTAACAGAGGAGTCTCAGTTTGGGGGTCTGCCCCTCATTCGAGTTAGGCCAGACCCCATGGATGGGGACCCCTTCCTCGAGACGACTTTTCCAACCCCCATTCCGATTTTCTGGCAAGTAATTTTTTAGCAAATTTTTACGATTTTCTGCAATTTCAGACACAAAAATTGCCAAAATCGCCTGTAAAACAGCACTTTTTAGCAGTATTTCAGCCCAAATTAGCGATTCTTGACGATTTTAGCCGAAAAATTGCGATTTTTTTGCGATTTTTGAGAGTTTTTAGTGCCAAACCCCTCCCAAAATTTGGGCTCAGACCACCCGGCCGGTGCCAGACGCACCAAACCCGTCCCCCTTCCGCAGATGACCTGTTAAGATATTCGAAATTGCATTCGAACAGAACCTAGGCATTAAAATTTGAAAGAAAATATTGCATAGTTATAGAGGAATTTTTAACAGCAAAAGACTGTTACATAGGTTATTGAGTAGATTAAGGTCGTTTTGTCATTCATGCGTATTACTGAGAAAAGTTCCACAGTTTCTAAGATTCGAGATTCAGAGGGCTGTCAGACACCTTCAATTTTTATCATTTTCTGAGGTAAAATTCTGATTTAAATTCTTGTAACAAGGTCAAACTATTAAAATGCTATTAAAATACTATTAAAAATAAATTTTAATATTCAGCCCCTCTTTGTATTTTTAATTTAATTTAATATAATAGTAGGCCCTCTATTTTAATATTAATATAGATTTAATACTATTAAAATGGCACTATTAATAATAGTTTTATTTTAATATTAATATATTAAAATAACAGTACTCCAGCGTTCAGGTACGAGCATGCAAGCCGGTCCACAGCTGCCCTACTGAAGCTCTAATCTTTGGCACTACATGCTTGGCCAGAATGTCAAGCCCTTGTTGGAACAGCGCTGGAACGGTTGGTGGGAGCCACTTGAGTGGGAGGCTTGAATCTCTGTACATCTGTTCCCTGTCTTGTTTTGAAAACGCTTTCCTGCATCCCATACAAGTGCACAAATGAAGCAGAAATGCAGCAGAACCATTCAGCAAGCGCCGGACTGCGCTTATACGTGATGCAATGGTTAAAAAGAAAAAGAAAGTGCTAACACCAAAAAGGCTCATCAGGATACATGTATAATAATAATTAACCAATACTGAGAAGCCACCACCACACACACAAACTGTAAGCAGATTCAAACCAACAGTTCCCCAAAGTGATCCTGCCTTTACCATCTGCTTTTTTCGTGCTGGACGTGCGCTGGTTGTTGGATCTGAACGATCATGCAACTAACTTGTAAAGGCGCTGTAAAACTTGTAGGAAATCCAACTCTGAGCAATAGCTGTACACACAGGAATGGCGGCTGTTACCGTACCAACAATAACAAGATAACTGTGGAGTGCAAGAATATAGAAACTACCTTAGGAATAGAAAACAGGAGGCTCAACACCAGACCAGAACGGATATAATCATTCTTCTACTATACTCTCTGTGCGTGCTCAACTTTTGTACAGAAACGGCTTTCGCTGTGCTTGCGGTCAGTCAACAATCAAACACAAAAGCATTAGCTGATAAAAGCTAAATGCAAGGTCTTGAAAGAGTAGATTTGATTGTTCCAAAACAAATGTACAAGCCGAATGGATAGAACAAGGACAACGAGCCATCAAACACATTCAGCAGAACATCGCTGTACACCTCGGCCTTGTAAAAGTGCAAGGCCGCCCTTGCGTCCTTGTCGCAACATTACCTCAAGAACTGACAAATTCAATGAATTCATCAAAACTATTTGGTGCAGCCCTAAAGACTAAATGAATATAAGGTGACATTCCTATAATTTCATAAAATATTTGTCCAAAAAGTCCTTAGGCATTGGTGTGGTTGTCTAATCAGAGCCACAAGGGGGCCAACCATCCCGCTTTGCCCATGTCTGCCTAGACTTACTAGTTCCCATTCCCAGGACTGACATGTGAGTGAGGAATGTGTTTTTTGATTAGCCTACCCAATTTGGTTCTGAAAAACGCTTTCCTGTACCCTGCACATGTGCACAGATGGAGCATAAATGCTCCGGAACCATTGACCAAATGCAAGACTGGGCTTATAACGAACGCAATGTTATAGCATTGCCGTAAAGCCATCCCCACCATTCTAAATTGAAAAGCCATCAGAACTGCACTGCCATAAATTGACCATTCTTTAACTGCAACTGCACTAACTGTAATCAGATTCAAACCAACAGTTCCCCAGAGCAATCCGGCCTTTTCCATCTGTTTCTTTCTTAGCTCACCTGCACTGGTTGTGGCTTGAGAACGACTGAGTAACTTATAGGCTTTATAAAACCTGCATGAGAAGCCACCCTGTGCAATAGCTAAACAAAAAGGAATGGCAGCTGTTGCACTGCGAACCAGATACCGATAATACATAGAGGACAAGAAAGTGGAGGCTGTCTGAGGGACAGAGAGCAGGAGGGTCAGTGCAAAACAGAAAATAATAATTCTACTGCTGTGCTGCGAGTGTGCACGACTTTTGTACTGGAGAGGTTTCTGCAGTGCTTCCAGTCGGTCAACAACCAAACACAAAAGCATCAGCTGGTTGAAGTTAAATGCAAGCTGTTGAAGGAGCTGGTTTGCTAGAATCAAAATACGTGAACATCTTTCGAACCAGCGATGTATCGGGAATAGATACAACAGGGACCACCAATCATCACACAAATTCAGCAGAACATCACTGTAGACCTCGGCCTTGTGAAAGCGCAGCGCTGCCCCGGCGTCCTTGTCTCTCAACATTACCTCAAGAACTGACAAATTCAAGGAATTGATCAAAACGGTGAGGATTGGAACTAGACCAGCCCTAATGGAGGTAAACGGATGAGCTGAAGTTATATACAAAAACCAATGCAACAGAAATGTTCCTACACCATTCAGTTTGCAGCGTTCACCGCAATAAACAGCTGCTAAAGCCTTAGACCGATGTTCAGCGCCCAGAAAACTACCTGTGCTGATTAATGACCTTAACCGAGAGTCGCTATACTTATCAGAATTTAGGGTGACTGAGCTCTTATGGTTTCCATGGGTGATTAGTGACTGATAAAAACAAGTGTAGTAAGAACAAAGGCTTGAAGATGAGTTCAAAGTTTGCAGAATGCAGTGCTCTTCGGTGAAGTTGGTTCCGCTGTTGTTGAAGAAGATTGTAGCCTGACTGGTCGTACAAATGTGCAACAGGACAATGAAGATGGCTTTTCTGAAAAGTGCAGAGTTTTAGCACCACCTAGTCTCTGCATGCTCATGCTTTATTTCAACAACTTGTAAGTAAATCAAATTTTTGTGCATCATCACTATTAGTTCAAAATTTATTGTCAGTAGTGGTTTGATCTTTTCACAGTTTATTAGTTCAGAACAGGATTTCCGATATGAAACCATACCATTCCTATGATGAAGGTTCACTTTAACGGCAATGACCAAACTTTTGTGCAATAAAAAAACATACCTCTCTTCTCCAAACAGATCTCTCATGCTTTTCCTCTAGCTTGGCTAATGCGCGCTGTAGCTCTGTGCAAAGCTAATAATACCCGACTTTGCCAGGATAATTGACTCCCATGTGTAACAATCGCACTGAGACCATTTCCCATTGCTCTACTACTCAACGGTTTCAAAGGACATGTTTGGCAACTGAGGTAACCAAATTGAAATGTTTTCGAGAGATAATTGATAGTCCTCCAGAACAGTGCGGTTAAGCTGAGTCATTAACTCTTGACTCTGGAGTGTTTGCAAGTGTCTACACAAGATTCCCGAGACTTTGGGGACTTGAATGATGGTGAGTGTAATGATCTTTCTCTCGCTCCCCTCTATCCTAGATGATTGCCTCCCTGAGGATAAGCGTGCCTTCTTTCAAGTTTCTGTCACCTACTAAGACTAACAGGTAGAAAGCTAAAACATTTGGTTGGGGTTTCTCAGGAGTTGGTGCGGTGAAGTATGGTTGTTTTTACAATCGGTCAACCCAATGAAATTATATTCTTATTTGGACAAGTGAAGCGTTTTGCACCATAACACATCTGTCCAAATCATGTGCTAAGTGGCCGTCCATAAACGACGTCGTTCCCAAATACCGATTTTTGGACCCCCTTCCCCCAAAATAGCCTTGCATCGTTTCTTGGGGACCCCCTCCCCTAAGACGACATCGTTTTCGTTTTACCCCGCTCCCGATAAAAGGGCAGTACATAGAGTACCGCCACGTTTTCTTATTACCATACAGCGCAATTAATGGAATAAATCCCTACAACCACTCTGGGAAGCTGTTCAGTATGCAGAAAAGTTTGGCAGAATATGCATAAATCGAAAATAATGCAATCGAAGTGCCCTAAAATTCCGAAAAAAAAGCAAAATCGTTTTTTGCTAACCCCCTCCCCCTTCTAGTGCGTCATCAATCGTCGCATTTCGGGCGACCCCCACCCCCTCTGGAAGGATGTCGCTTACGGACGGCCCCTAATGTGCCGTCCACGTCTGTCCAAATCATGTGCTAATGTGCAAGGATTGAGTTGTAATGTAATCAGTCACGTTTGCTATTCTTTTCAGAGGGTACTTGACCCTTTCTCCTAGGTTATATTTTTTCTCTTGAATTCTTGTGTTTACAGTTTCAATGAGCTGCTCTTTGTAACAATTTTATCAGTTTCCACTGCCACTGTATTTCTGCTGAAGAATATGTTACACAAAACCAAAACTGCAGTATACGAGAGGCACATGCAGAAAATATAGGTACGAAAAGAAAACAACCACTCTAACCTCTCTCCAGTCTTCAGGTACGAGTATGCAAGCCAGTCCGCACTGAAGCTCTAATCTTTGGTACTACAGGCTTGGTCAGAATATCAAGCGCTTGTTGCAACAGCGCTGGAACGATTGGTGGAAGTTACTTGAGCGGGAGGCTTGAATCTCTGTACATACGTTCCCTGCCTTGTTTGAAAACGCTTTCCTGTATCCCACACAAGTGCCATTATGAAGCAGAAATGCAGCAGAACCATTGAGCAAGTGAAGGACTGCGCTTATACTGGATGCAATGGTAAAAAAGAAAAAGAAAGTACTAACACCAAAAAGCTCATCAGGATTACATGTATAGTAATAATCAACCAATGTTGAGACGCCACTACACACACAAACTGTAAGCAGATTGAAACCAATGGTTCCCCAAAGTAATCGGGCCTTTTCCATCTGCTATTTTCGTGCCAGACCTCCGCTGCTTGTTGGATCTGAACGACCATGCAACTACATTGTAACTTAAAGGCTCTGTAAAACTTGTAGAAAAACAACTCTGAGCAATAGCTGTACACACAGGAATGGCGGCTGTTAACGTACCGAGAATAGGGAGATAACTGTAGAGTGCAAGAATATAGAAACTACCTTAGGAATAGAAAACAGAAGGCTCAACACAGAGATGGAAATAATCATTCTTCTACTGTACTCTCACGACTTTTTTACTGAAACGGCTTTCGCTGTGCTTGCACTCAGTCAACAATCAAACACAAAAGCGTTAGCTGATTAAAGCTAAATGCAAGGTGTTGGAAGAGTACATTTGATTGTTCCAAAACTGCTGAACAATTAATGAACCACTGGTTTAAACTGAATGTATAGAATAGAGACAACGAGCCATCAAATACATTCAGCAGAACATCGCTGTACACCTCCGCGCTGTAAAAGTGCAACGCTGGCCCTACGTCCTTCTCTCTCAACATTGCCTCAAGAACTGACAAATTCAGTGAATTCATCAAAACTGTTAGGGTTACAACTAGAGCAGCCCTAGAGACTAAATGGATATAAGATGCCATTCCTATAATTTTATAAAATATTTGACAAAAAATTCCTGAGACATTGGTGTGGTTTTCCAGTCAGAGCCACAAGGGGGCCAACCATCCCGCTTTGCCCATGTCTGCCTAGACCTACTAGTTCCCATTCCCAGGACTCACATGTGAGGGCGGAATGTGTTTTGTGATTAGCCTACCCAATTTGGTTCTGAAAAACGCATTCCTGTAGCCTGCACATGTGCACAGATGGAGCATAAATGCTCCAGAACCATTGACCAAACGCAATAGTGGGCCTATAACGAACACAATTTCATAGCATTGCCGTAAAACGGTCTCCGCTGTACTAAATTGAAAAGCTCTCAGAACTTCACTGCCATAAATTGACCATTCTTCAGCCGCAACTGCACTAACTGTAATCAGATTCAAACCAACAGTCCCCCAAAGCAATCCGGCCTTTTCCATCTGTTTCTTTCTTAGCTCACCTGCACTGGTTGTGGGTTGAGAACGACTGTGTAACTTAAAGGCCTTGTAAAACCTGCACGAGAAGGCACCTTGTGCAATAGCTAAGCACACTGCAGTGGCAGCTGCTGCACTCTGAACTAGATAGTAATAATACGGAGAGTACAAGAAAGTGGAGGCTATCCGAGGGACACAGAGCAGGAAGGTCAGTGGAAAACAGAAAATAATAATTCTACTGCTGTGCTGCGAGTGTGCACGACTTTTGTAACGGAGAGGTTTCTGCAGTGCTTCCAGTCGGTCAACAACCAAACACAAAAGCATCAGCTGGTTGAAGTTAAATGCAAGCTGTTGAAGGAGCTGGTTTGAGGGAATCAAAGTATGTGAACAGCTATAGAACCAGTAATCTATCGGGAAGAGATAGAACAGCGACCACGAATCATCAAACAAATTCAGCAGAACATCACTGTAGACCTCGGCCTTGTGAAAGTGCAGCGCTGCCCCGGCATCCTTGTCTCTCAACATTACCCCAAGAACTGACAAATTTAGTAAATTCATCAAAACCGTTAGGGCTGAAACTAAACCAGCCCTAATGGAGCTAAACGGGTAGACTGAAATTCTGTACAAAAACCAATCCAACAGAAATGTTCCTATACCATTCAGCTTGCAACCTTTGCCACAATAAGCAGCTGCTAAAGCCTTAGACTGATGTTTAGCGCCCAGAAAATTACCTGTTCTGATTAATGAAATTAATGGAAGGTTGTCATACTTTTCAGCTTTTAGGGTGACAGAGCTCTTATGGTTGTCATCGGTGATTAGTGACTGATGAAAACAAGTGAAGTAAGAACAAAGGCTTGAAGATGAGTTCAAAGTTGGCAGAATGCAGTGCTCTTTGGTGAAGTTGGTTCCACTGTTGTTGAAGGACATTGTAGCCTGATTGGTGGTACAAATGTGCAAGAGGACAATGAAGATGGGTGTTCTGAAAAGTGCAGAGTTTTAGCTCCACCTAGTCTCTGCAAGCTCATGCTTTATTTCACCAACTTGTAATTATTAAATCAAAACTTTTTGTGCATCATCATTATTAGTTCTAAATTTGTTGTCAATAGTGGTTTGATCTTTTAACAGTTTATTAGGCAGAACAAGATTTCCGATATGAAACCAACCAAACCGTTTGTATGATGGAGGTTCACTTTAACGGCAGTTCCCAAACTTTTGTACAACAAAAGCATACCTCTGTTCTCCAAACAGATCTCTCATGCTCTCCCTCTAGCTTGGCTAATGCGCGCTGTAGTTCTGTGCACAGCTAATAATACCCAACTTTGCCACGATAATTGACTCCCATGCGCAACGATCGCACTGAGGCCATTTCTCATTGTTCTGCTACTCAACTGTTGAACCTTGTGGTTTCAAAGACGAACAACTGAGGTAAAACCTAATTGAAATGTTTTAGATAGATTATTGATGCTCCTCAAGAACAGGGTGGTAAGCTGAGTCATAAACTCTTGACTTTAGAGTGGTTGCAAGCAAGTGTCTACGCAAGATTCTAGAGCCTTTGGGGACTTGAATATTGATGATTGCATCCCTGACGATAACCATGCTTTCTTTCAGGTTTCTGTCACATACTGACTGGTTGACAGATTGAAATGAAGCATTAAGCAGAAGCAGCAAGGATTGAGTTGTAATGTAATCAGTCACGTTTGCTATTCTTTACAGATGGTACTTGACCCTTTCTCCTAGGTTTTATTTTTCTCTTGAACCACTGTATTTCTGCTGAAGAATATGTTACACAAAACCAAAACTGCAGTATACCAGAGGCACATGCAGAAAATGTAGGTATATGAAAAGAAAACAACCACCGTCATCTATCGACGCATTTCAGCCGACTCCCTCCCCCTCTGGAACGACGTCATTTATGGATGGCCGTTAACCTGTCGCCAGTGTTCAGGTACAAGTATGCAAGCCAGTGCACAGCTGCCCTATTGAAACTCAAATCCTTGGCACCACAGGCTTGGTCAGAATATCAAGTCCTTGTTGGAACAGCGCTGGAACGATTGGTGGAAGTTACTTGAGTGGGAGGCTTGAATCTCTGTACATACGTTCCCTGCCTTGTTTTGAAACGCTTTCCTGTATCCGACACAAGTGCACAAATGAAGCAGAAATGCAGCAGAACCATTGAGCAAGCGTAGGACTGCACTTACACTGGATGCAATGGTAAAAAACGAAAAGAATGTGCTAACACCAAAAAGGCTTGTCAGGATACATGTACCGTATAATAATAATTAACCAATATATTGAGAAGCCACTACACACACAAACTATAAGCAGATTAAAACCCATTGTTCCCCAAAGTAATCTGGTCTTTTCGATCTGTATGTTTTGTGCCTGACCTGCACTGGTTGTTGGATCTGAACAACCGTGCAACTAACTAAAGGACTCTGTAAATCTTGTAGAAAACCAACTCTGTGCAATAGCTGTACACACAGGAATGGCGGTTGTTACTGTTACCATACCAACAATAGCAAGTAACTGTAGGGTGCAACAATATAGAAACTACCTTAGGAATGGAAAACACGAGGCTCAACAGCAGGACGGAAATAATCATTCTTCTACTGTACTCTCTGAGTGTGCACAACTTTTGTACTGAAACGGCTTTCGCTGTGCCTACAGTCGGTTAAGAATCAAACACTAAAGCACTAGCTGATTAAAGCTAAATGCAAGGTCTTGGAAGAGTACATTTGATTGGTCCACAACTGCTGAAAAATTAATGAACGACTGGTTTAAGCCGAACAGATAGAACAGGGACAACGAGCCATCAAACACATTCAGCAGAGCATCGCTGTACACCTCGGCCTTGTGAAAGTGCAACGCCGCCTTTGCGTCCTTGTCTCTCAACATTACCTCAAGAACTGACAAATTCAGTGAATTCATCAGAACTGAAGGGGTTACAACTAAAGCAGCCTAACGACTAAATGATTATATG
>JASANB010002072.1:0-23546 GCA_030248155.1 Sabatieria punctata | reverse complement strand
AAGTTCTCGATATCCTAGCCTGGTTTTATGATTCTAGGGCTTTCTAGCGCCTTCCTCAGTCTTGTTAGACCAGAAATACACGTGTTACATTGATAGAAATCACGAAACAGGCATGAAACAGTGCCCGACAGGTTCCATAAATAACGCTATATGCAAATTTTCTTACAGCAGTTTGCATTTTTGTTTTTTCATGCCAAATTTGGTCTTTTTTGTTGTTTTTCTAACAGTTTTGAGTCAGTATGGCCTATTATACATAGCAAAAGTCCGTTTTTTAAACGAAAAATGACGTAAATTAGCTATTTTAGCTTGAGTTTTTTTCCGCGATTTATGTTTTTTTCCGACCCTTAGGAAAAAAACCGGTTTTTTCCGGAAAAAAACAGTTTTTTCCGGTGTTTTTTTCCCACCTCACAACCCTGATCCCTACTGTTGTATCCTTTTGATTTCCTTGCACAGACATGTCTTTTTCTGTTAAAAAAACAAACGAAATTTCAGCTGAAAAACCTAAAAGATTATAGTTTCTCAGCCAAAATGTTAGTAGTTTTCATTAAGCTATGAATGGTAAGCCAACAATGGGTAGGCGTCCGCTACCATCTTTATTCGCTTATCTGCAATTTTTTGCAGTTTGTCCTTCCGCTTCTGGTTGAGTTCCGTTTGTACATAGTAGCAAAAGCGATCAGACTGTCTTTTTGTTGGTTGGATGAGATTAGACTGTGAAGATTTTGTTGCTAGGGCACAAATTGGCAAGCTCTTCCATCTGTCTTCGGCACAAAAGAAACGTCAATTCTTAAAAGTCTCTCTTGCACTGTTAAGTGTTTTTTTTGTTTGCTTCACCGAACCGCAGAATCAGTCAAGCCACAAATGTTTTTATGATCGTTTATGCTTCAAGATGTGACTATAGAGATATCAAGTTTAACTGTCAAATCGAATAAACTGCTGGCAATACATTTGGTAATTATATACAATGGGCAAAGGAAAGTGACTTAGTTATGCCAAATTAACTTAGATATTGAAGAATCGTGTTTGGGTTATGTATTTCAGCCTGCTCTTCTTGTACCGTCCACCTAGTTACTCTGTGTGTATTGTGTTCATTACTAAAGTCTGTTCAAAAATCTCTGGCGCTGGGTACATCCGGCAGTGTCCCGAATTTATGTGTCGTGTAATCCCCATACATGTACTATATGGATCTGTTCCTCTCATCAACGAGATTACTATACTGTTCTTGAAATTTGCATATTATGCTTTAGTTAGAAGAAAGAGGCCTGACAAAAAAATCGACAGGCCCCTCTCTTCTAAGCAACGTACAATATGCAAATTTCAAGAACAGTATAGTAATTTTGTTGATGAGGGCAACAGATCCATATATACATGTATGGGGTTTTAACCGGGGCCACACAAGATACAAGAAGGTACACATGGGGTTTTTTCCTCGAACCAATTTCAGATTCACGGTTCTATATTATTTCGGACATGCTCAATCCAGCGGTCACATTGGTTTTGCTCTACGACTTTGATTTTTGCTAGAAATTTGACTTCGAAGTTAGGGTGTCCACCTGAATTTCAGAAAGTGTTGTTGTCTTGTCGGCATTAGAAAATCGACTGTAACTCCGGTAGAGTTGATCGTAGACCCATATGATAGTATTTTCGAGATCCCTGAAGGTTGAGGAATCCGAATCTGGTATCAGCAAAAAAAAATGGCGCTTTGCCAAAAAAGTCGATTTTTTGTCAGCCCCCTCTCTTCTAAGCAAACTATAGCATGCAACTTTCGAGAACAGTATAGTAATCTCGTTGATGAGAGCGACAGATCCATATATACATGTATGGGGTTTTGACCAGGGCCACACAAGATACCATACATGTAACAGGGGGTCTGGGGGGGTCTGCCCCCCACCCGACTTAGGCCAGACCCCCCCCCCCCGATGGGGACCCCCTCCCCAGACGATTTCACCGACCCATGTGTTCGATCTTGAATGAATTTTTGTGCTTTACTATGGGAGAGCAAAATTTTGACCGCTTGTCAGCGTTAGAAAATCGAGTGTAACTCTGGTAGCCACTTTCGATGTCGATATATCGTCGGAACCTAGTAGATAGTGGT
The DNA here is from genome assembly GCA_030248155.1 of Sabatieria punctata. Taxonomy (NCBI): domain Eukaryota; kingdom Metazoa; phylum Nematoda; class Chromadorea; order Araeolaimida; family Comesomatidae; genus Sabatieria; species Sabatieria punctata. The sequence goes on along the minus strand of JASANB010002072.1, from coordinate 21,454 downwards.
TAGTAGTCCAAGCTTTCAGGCGTTTCAGTTTGTAGTTAGTGGTTAGTAGTCAATTTGTAGTCCCTGGGGGCTGTGCAAAAATGACGATATCTGTTTATGGGGAGGTACTATTGTGGGTGATCACATGCTTCAGCCCTTCAATAACCATGCAGTCAATATCTTTTGTTCTGCTTTGCATGTACCACATGGTAGATGATGGTACCGTTGCAGACATGGGCTAGCATTTCGGCTGAGGGGGGGTAGAATGTTCAAGTCCTGAGGGGGGGCTGTGGGGGGGTAGGAGGTCGTGAGGGGGGGCTGAGGGGGTGGTAAGCCAAAAAGTCCGATTTTTTGCTAAGATCAAGGTTTTTTGGCTTGTTTTTCATTAAAATAAGCTAAAATAAGCTATTCTGAGCTCATTTACACCTAATCCAGGTATATTTTTATCATAATTTTCTATACAAACTTCTTCCAAAAAATTCCTGAGGGGGGGGGGGTAGCGGCCGGCTGAGGGGGGGTAGGTCAGAGGCTGAGGGGGGCCAACCCCCCTCAGCCCCCCCTTTGCCCATGTCTGTACCGTTGTATTTTAGAGTACTGGTGCCATACGGTGCAACTACCTTGGTACCGGAACATTATCCTGGTACCCCTACCGTAGTTGTTTAGGTACCATTACTGTACTGGATGTCAAGTGCCTGGCTGTAGGTTCAACTTACCCAGTTTAAGTTTGTTGTAGTTATAGAATAAATAGTTGTTTGGTATGTCATAGACCAGGTTCATGCATTAGGGACCGGCAACAGCGGCCGATTTCGCGCCGCACCGCGTGACTAATATTCTTCGCGCTTTTTCACCACATTGGTGCCGCGGGTGTCAAAGTCATCTTTTTTTAAAAAAATGCGGCTAGAAAAGCGCGTTATTTTATGGTTACAGTCGTGCCTCGTTAATATGGCCACATCGGGACAAGGCCCAAATGGCCATATTATCGAAATAGCCATAAGAGATCATAAATCACTATGTTTTCCATTGTAGGCGAAAGAATAGGTACACCAGCTAGCTGGCCACATAATCGAGGGAACCATATTAACGAGGGCCATATTAACGAGGCACCACTGTATTTGTTTTGATTATTTTAACATAACTAATGCACTGCGCCATTTTGTAAGATGATTGGACAGAATCCGACGCAGTTAATACGGAGTGATGGTTAGAGCTGCAGGGTAGTTGAATTGTAGTTTTGGCCGGGCTGTTAATGACTAGCCAGGCAGGAAGACGTTGAAAGGCCGGGCTGTTAAGAAGTACAACCAGGCAGGAAGGCGTAGAGTGGCCGGGCTGTTAATTAATAGCCAGGCAGAAGAAGGTGAATTGTAGAAATGCCGGGACGTGAATAATCGACCGGCAGCAATGATTAGCGACGATTGAGGGTCGTAGAGTGCACCGGGCTGTTAGCACGGTAATTGAAATAATAACGAATTAATTATAGACAGGCCGGATTACAAGTCACGGCAAGAAAAGAAGAAGAGGATCAGTGGCGTCCACTGTGGAAGTCACCAACTGATAAAAGAATACTCTAGCGAAGCCAGAGGATGCGCCGGAAGAACGTCGGCGGCTTATGAGCGAGCGATGATTAATGATTGGAGCGAGCGAATAATAATGATAAAGAACAGTCTCACGTACTGCCTGACAGCAGGTAGAATAGCGGAACCAGGATACGTACACAGTCAACTGGATTTAACCCACTTTTATCTACACAAATGGCGAAGTACAGGAAGAGAGAGTCTTATCGGGCGATCGCTGCTCAACAACAAGAGATCCAATATGGCCGACACGCACAAAAGACACTGGCGGCCGCCATACAACCGCACACTTGTAATGGCTCAAACGATGGGTCTTAACACGACAATGCAATTAACAATAGAGAGAACGCAAACGGGCGCCAAATCATAGCAGATGTACACAGTACACAAACAGAGCCGGTGATAGCCAGTAGGTAAATGGGAACCGAACCGGCGCTGCCGTTGCACCTATTGGCAGCAAAGGGGAGGGTTGTTTGTAGACAGGGCTACCCCATTGAAGGGCTCTGAAAAGAGCGAGGGGTGTCCTGAGCTGTCCGAAAGGACAGTGGAACTCATAAACAAACAAACAAACAGAGAAAGAAAATTAAGTGTTGTAGTCAGTCTGAGACATCAGCTTCTGTGCATTGCCCCCTCCTCAGCTGTGAGCTCCCGCGAACACCAGCCACAATAGGGTTTCGATTGACCGAATGGTACGACTGGTCCAGAGTTGGCAGAGTAGGAGCTATTTCACATGGATGATGTTGATAGCAGATGGATGCAATGACTTGAGGGCAGCCGGGCTGTTTAAAGCGGCCAGGCCTCATCTCCGTGCTTGTAGATGGCGCTGGTCTTCACCGGTTGGCGGCTGTAACTGACTGACAAAACAACAAAAAGAATAGCTAGATTAAACAGGAGTAACACAGCATGAGCATGAGCATGAGCCAAACACAGCAACAAAAGACCACAAGTAAGCACTGGTACTAGCAGAAATGGAGCACTATGCATACACATTAATAAAAACAAAAGAAGGTTCATACAGAGCAGCAATCGTAGGCATCTCAGAGTCATCCCTGGCCGCTGGGAATGGTGCATTGGCGGCAAGCGTTGATTTGCGCTGTCAGGTCCTGGGACATGTTTGGCCAGTAGTAAGACTGGCACATACGTCTGTAGGTCTTGCTGTAGCCAAAGTGACTGGATGGGGCCGAGCCATGGCGGTTGTAGAGCAGTCGGGGGCGCAGTGCGGTGGGAACGTACAGGCGCAGCCGCTGCAGATCTGCTGGGTTAGTGGCGTCCGAGGGTATGTACCACAACGAATTTCCGAAAACGACATACTTCTGGTGGTCGGTCTGCACCCAGTGCGCTAGCTTGGCATTGGCAGGTAACTCTTGTTTCAGTTTGAAGTTGATCATGGCCACGCACTGCTCATCAACAACCTGGTGTTTTTTAGCCAGGTTGGAAAAACTTGACACCATTTCGCTGTTGCTGCTGGTAGTGGTAGTGTTTGGTCCGGAAGCTTTCGTCTCACATACCGGGTAGTTACTACTCGGCCAGGAACGGTGAGCTCGATCCAGTGAGCACTCGAAAGCAGGTGTTGACTGTGGCGGTTTGAAAACGTAAGCAGCCGATGAATCTGTAGTCTGTTGTTTAACTTGGCTCACCACAGTAGTAGCAGAATCGAGTATCGAGGTCGCAGACGAGTTAGCCTCTGGCGTGTCCTGATAGTCACAGACGATGTGATTGACGCTGACCAACCCATTGACCACATCCATTGCCAAATGATCGTCCATCACGCGGCCAGCCCAGTCATCAAAGTCGTCCTCTGTTGTGGCTGTAACTGGCTCATCATGAACGATCGAACATTTGCGCACCTGGTCATAGAATCGTTTTGCACGCCAGTAATCGGATCTACTCCTGGCTTTGTCTCTCCTGCGTTCATGATTATTAACCCATTCGCGCCAGTTCTCTGCAGTCCCGTATTGGAAACCAGCGGGCCAGCGAAGCACGCCAACTTTAGTGTATTCGATGGAGGTGGGCGTGTTAATTGGTTTGAACTGAGTCATTGAGCACTCGACTCCATCAGCGCGGTCATTGCACTCCTGGACACGTTCTTGTAGTTCCATGCTGTCATGTCTTCCATTACGTTCAGAACAATTCAGCCGGCTATAAAAACCGGGCTGTTGCTTGGCTGGTTGAAATTGCCGACCTCTGTCAATGTTCAAGGCTCTCTCCAGTTTGGCTAGCAGGTTTCGGGCAAGGTAAAAGTCATTGCCCGATCGATAGATGACGTCATGTTCTTCTGCTTTTGCTCGGAGCTCAGGCCGCAGACCGTGAATGAGAGTTAGAACCAAAAACTCATCATTCTGTGGGTTAAACCGGCCATGGTAGGCCAGCTGACCTTGTTTCTCCAACGCATCACAGAACTCCACAACAAAACGGCTGTTCTGTTTCATTGTCAACAGGTGGTATTTCTGGGTTGACACGTCAATTAAAGCATTGCATCTTCCTATGATGTGCTCTTTCATTGCTTCAAAATTTACCTGACACAGAGCAGGAGCTGACTGCAGCATGACAAAACCGTTCGGAATGGCGCTGCGGAGAAGGGTGAGCTTTTCCTCATCAGTGTTGACGTGGTAGGTAGCGAAAAAGTCGTCCAACTTAAGGAAAAACTCGTGTACGTTGTCCATTTTGACGTTAAACTTCGGCATCTGCACATGACACAAGTAGGCAGGGTCCTTTCTCTGTACTTCATTGTGCTGTTGAAATGAGTGGATTGCCTGACCCATCAATTGCATCGCCTGTGTCATCTGTCTGCCCGTTTGTACCAACAAATCACGGTAGGCTTGCGTGTCAGTTTCGTTATTCACCGGCATCTGTTGACAGGTTGTAGTAACACTGGTTTGTACCAGTGGTTCGCCAGGTGACTGGGCCGGTGGAGAGAAAAGATCGTCAACTGACACGGTTGGCTGATTGCTCTTCGAAACCGGGTCAGTTAAATGATTAGCTTTGTCCGCCGAAGAGCTGTACAAAGACTGCTTGGCTTTGTTCTCATACTGCCCAATTTCAAACTTGACACGTTCTTGCAAGTCATGAAGAGTGTCGGTGGGATGAATGGCGCCGGGCTGAATAAGTGTGTCTATTCGAGCCAGGCAACGGTCGCGTAGATCTTGCAATCCGGCAGCACTTAGTCGGACCGGCAAATTCGCCACATACTCCTTCGCCTGTCTGGCCATTCGGTTCAGTTGTTCAGCATGTACAAACAGTTGTTGCGTCTGATCGGCCACAATCTGCGATACCGGTCTGATTACCGATACACCCTCCGTGTCTGCAGTTCCTCTGGGCAAAACGGTCACCAAACCAGGAATCGGATCGCTGCGGTTGATAGTGGAGGTGGTTTGGTGCATACATGTAACAGCTCCGGGCCGACCAGGGGGGAGGGGGAGGGAGTTTTAGTAGTTTGAAGTGGCCTGGTTGGGCTTCTGCCCGACCAGGGCGAGAAAATTTTGAAAATTTAGCATTCAAAAACGCATTTAACATGCATTTTGCGAGAAAGTCAACTTAGAAAAGTTAAGCAACTTTTTTTCGCGGATCCGGCTGGTATCCAAATATGTTAAAATAGATGTCAAACGAACACCAACGGTGAATGTTCGAACATCGGGGACCCCCCAGAACCTGAGCTACACCCCCTCAAAGTTGGGTCGGTAGCCCCTTTTCAGCCCTTTTCTCGACATTTTCTCAAACGATCACCATTCACTTGTTTCTCAAGATTCAGAATAGGCGTGCACACGGTTGGATAGCCCTGACAGTTGCCTTTCAGACGCTGGACACAGCGCTTCCGGAGCGCACCCGGTTAGCGAGATATTCTCCGAAAAGTACGAAATTTAGCTAAATTCCGACTCGATTTTTTTCCGAAAAATCGCTGTAACTTCTGCCATACATGCGGGGTCAAGCTGATTTTTGCTAAAAAGATAAAACGCAAAACGCCAAACAAAATAAACCTATTTCGGGGGCAAATTTTTGGGGGTGGGGGGGGGTGTTTTGCAATTTGAAGCCAGTCAAAAAATTTTTTTTTGCTCAGAATTAAAAACAAACACACTGTTCTGGTGCAGTTGTATTCGCTGATTATGAATATGAACTCAGTTTGGCTGGATTCCTTTTGGTTCGGGAGAAATTTGCATCCAAATCTTCGAATGGCTGTATTTCTAAAGTGGCACTGCTCATTAGCGTGAGCAAGAACCATGCTAGAAAGCAGTTTTTCTTATGTAGTTTTTTATGCTGATTCTGAAAATAACCATATTTTTTATCTACGTTGCGCAGTTCTGAAGATATGGGCATTTTGAGAATTTGCGAACAAAACAGTTGGACTTAGTATGCAATGGTGGTTTGAAATGTTACTCAATTCTGTTATATGCAAGATACGGAGCCATGGAATTTGCATCACCTAATGCAGTTTTTGCCGCTGATTCTGAAAATTAGATCTATTTTTCAATCGGACTGCGTCTGAGTGAGTTACTTAGGCCTGGTGCCCTGTCATCCACATTGTAAGAAATTTATCAAACAGGTGCGAGAAATAGTACCTATTATATGCAGTGTTCTTCGCTGATTCAGAATATGACCCTATTTTTGCGCTACAATGACCCTGTCACGAGTTATAGACCTCTAAATTTACATCAATATCCATGCTTTCAGGAGCGGTAATCTGGAAATGGATAGTCTGTGCTTTGGCACTTGTGAAGCGAATTATCGATCAGAAAATAGTGTATCCGACCTATTTTGAACCGCTGATTTAGAAAATGACCTTACTTCTGCCCTACAAGCTATTGATTTTAAGATACAACTTTAGACACTTCTTTCACAAGAATATGACAGAATCTTAAAATCAAAAGCTTGTAGAGCAGAAGTAAGGTCATTTTATAAATCAGCGGTTCAAAATAGGTCGGATACACTATTTCTTGATAGATAATTCACTTCAAAAGTGCCAAAGCACAGACTATCTATTTCCAGATTACCATTCCTGAAAGCATGGATATTGATGTAACTTCAGAGGTCTACAACTCGTGACAGGGTCATTGTAGCGCACAAATAAGGTCATGTTCTGAATCAGCGAAGAAAACTGCATATAATAGGTACTATTTCTCGCACCTGTTTGATAAATTTCTTACAATGTGGATGACAGGGCACCAGGCCTAAGTAACTCACTCAGAAGCCGTCCGATTGAAAAATAGAGGTAATTTTCATAATCAGCGGCAAAAACTGCACTAGGTGATGCTAATTCCATGGCTCCATATCTTGCATATGACAGAATTGAGTAACATTTCAAACAACCATTGCATACTAAGTGCAACTGTTTTGTTCGCAAATTCTCAAAATGCCCATATCTTCAGAACTGCGCAACGTAGATAAAAAATATGGTTATTTTCAGAATCAGCATAAAAAACTACATAAGAAAAACTGCTTTCTAGCATGGTTGTTGCTCATGCTAATGAGCAGTGCCACTTTAGAAATACAGCCACTCGAAGATTTGGATGCAAATTTCTCCCGAACCAAAAGGAATCCAGCCAAACTGAGTTCATATTCGTAATCAGCGAATACAACTGCACCAGAACAGTGTGTTTGTTTTTATTTCTGAGCAAAAAAAATTTTTTTGACTGGCTTCAAATTGCAAAACACCCCCCCCCCCCACCCCCAAAAATTTGCCCCCGAAATAGGTTTATTTTGTTTTGCGTTTTGCGTTTTATCTTTTTAGCAAAAATCAGCTTGACCCCGCATGTATGGCAGAAGTTACAGCGATTTTTCGGAAAAAAATCGAGTCGGAATTTCGCTAAATTTCGTAGTTTTCGGAGAATATCTCGCTAACCGGGTGCGTTCCGGAAGCGCTGTGTGCAGCGTCTGAAAGGCAACTGTCAGGGCTATCCAACCATGTGCTCGCCTATTCTGAATCTTGAGAAACGAGTGAATGGTGATCGTTTGAGAAAATGTCGAGAAAAGGGCCGAAAAGGGGCTACCGACCCAACTTTGAGGGGGTGTAGCTCAGGTTCTGGGGGGTCCCCAATGTTCGAACATTCACCGTTGGTGTTCGTTTGACATCTATTTTAACATATTTGGATACCAGCCGGATCCGCGAAAAAAAGTTGCTTAACGACCTTCCCTTATAGCTAAGTTGACTTTCTCGCAAAATGCATGTTAAAAGGCATTCTGAGCGATTTCTGAGCCACTTTGTTAGTACTGGAGCCACTACTAGTACTTGCATTTTTGGGTCGGGGGGGGGGGTCCCTTAACTTGCTGGGGGGTGAGGGGGGGGGGGTTTGGCCTTTTCAGCAGGGGGGTAACCCCCCCAAACCCCCCTAGTACATGTATGGTTTGGTGTTTCTCTTGGTCCCCATAGAGCTTCTGTATCCGATTCCAATGTAGGGTGCGCCAAAAAAAAACAACCCAGCAGATTTTTCGCTGTAGCAACCGCAAATCTCAACCGATTTGAATGAATGCTTTTTCACATGAAAGATAAATAAATTCTTGAAAGATTGGTGCAACGTTTATTAATGTACTCTGCTTAGTTCCTGAGATATTCACTCTCAAGACAGTGATTTTGGCAGTGAACAAGATGGATTTTTTTTTATTCCGCTGCACTTCGTAATAAAACGGATTCCTGCTACTGCTGAGGGCTATTGGAAGCTTTACTGGTGACACACAAACTCGGTTCACTTCAACAGTAAAGTGTCATTAGCCCCCTGCAGTAGGAATTTGCTTTAGTATGAAGTGCAACGGAATCGCTCTTCTTCTTTGCCAAAATCTGTTTCAACTTTGAAGACAAATATCTCAAGAACTAAGCAGTGAATCTCAATAAAAATTGCACCAATCTTTGAAGAACTTATCAATCTTTCATTCAAAACAGGATTCATTCAACTCGGTTAAGATTCATGGTTGCAAAAGTAAAATTCTGCTGGGTTGCGTTTATCACTCTTGTTCACTGCCATTATTCCCTGCGTGAATAATTACAGTTTCTCGCTTTGCTTCAAATACGAAATTATTAGGCAGAAAATTATAGGCATCTTTTATTGGGAGTAGTAGTAGTAACTGGTAAATACAGTAACTGGTAAATGTAGTAGTAACTGGTAAATACGAAGTGTTGGCAAATACGAAGTGGCAAATACGAAGTCGGTCGTGACAGTCGGGTGACAGAAAAAACCCCGGGTGACTGGAAAGGTAAAATGAAAGGATGTAAAAATATTGAAAAGAGAATGGGGAAAAAGTCACCCGCGCTCCTGCACCCAAGGGAGCGGCCTTTGAAAAGGCAAAGTCACACCGACATACAAAGTACTAGGGCATTTAGCTCAGCACACCAGGGAAGCTAGAAAACAAGAACAAGCAAAAAGCAATGGCACTGCGAAGAAAAAACGAGACGCGGTAAGAATTACATGAATCGAGTCACTGCTAGTTTAGAAGGCAAACTAGGAAGCAGATAGCGATCGAAAGCGGTTTGAGATCGCCACCGACCATGGCGCCGAACGAGATTCGAGTCCACACCCTGATTGACGGCCTGAGTGGCGCCACCCGAACGAAACGAATGCCAGGTATAGGCACTGGCAGTAAGACCAGCGTTCACTAAAAGACGCCGCAGAACATCCCGTGCCAAGGAATAAGTCAGGGCCTTATCGCGCATGCCATGCAGATTTGGAAACAGAGGATGATCAGGGAGAAATAAGTGAGCGGCACACAACGCTTGACGATAACGCTCAAAAATACGTACAGGACAGGGAAAAACAGACCGAGCGGCTAATAATACAGTAGCTCCTTCACGAAAAACGTCGGTTTTCGAGTGAGACAAATAAACTGATACATGAGAAGCATGATCAACACTGACATCAGAACAAGACAGATGCAATAATTCCTGAATACGGAAAAAACCGAAATAAGCGAAAGAAATCATAGTAGCGGTGCGCAGGTTAGCTACTGTAATAGGAGAACGTAGAAGTAACATGCATAATTGCTGGACCAGCGACAGGGAAATTGGTGATTTGCGATGGGAACAGTGTGGCGCCCGTTTTGCTGTGGCACAGACAGTCTGAACCAAGGAATGTTCGATCGGGTGTGTAGAAAAACCGGTTACAAAATGTAACCAGTGAAGCGCCGCACGTGCCGCAGAAACAGTGGCAGAAGAGCACTGAGCGGTGAGTTCAGACAGATAGAGAACCAAATGCGACGCCTGCACGGGGAAAGCCGAAAGGGTGCGACTGGTACACCAGCGGAACCACCGATTAATGTGTTGCACATACACTCGAATAGTAGAAGGAGCTCGTGAAGACAGTATTTGGCTCTGCAAACGATCGAAAGATCCGGGAATTGAAACAGACGCACGCGCTAGGTTGTGCCAAAAAGAATCTGCAACAGATAAACGCAGCCATGCCTGGAGGCGGGCCGATTAAACACCAATCATACTATATGGGTGAGATGATATGGCCGGTACCTTATTAACAATCAAACACACTACAGACTGTGGGACAAGAGGATCTCCAGAAAACGAGAGCAACCAGCACTGTCCTGGCGACAACCTGACCCATAAGGTCGAACTGATTGACATGAAAGGACGGGACAATTAAAAATGGGCGAACTGTCACAGTCCAGGCGACTTTGTGACTTATCATTGCCGAAAAACAGACAAAACAAGTTTGCGTGACAAAGTCCAGAACAGAGAACAAAAAAGAGAACAGGCGAAACATCCCTGTCCTGGCGACATCGGGACTTAGCAGAGCCAAAGAACATATGGACAGAATTCCCGGTAACCATGTCTAGAATGGACAAAAACAGACGAATCATCACAGTCCTGGCGACTTTTTGATGTATCCTTGCCAGTGGACAAACAGAAAGCTGCAGGACACGGGAACAGTCAAAAGGAACGAAAACATAAACAGGACAAATAAATACATAGAGGATGAAGATACTTTAAACACTACACGGCTGGCGAAACTGCATAAGAACGGAAATAGTGCTAAGATGCTTTTGCTGTACACGTACGGGTGGGCGGGTGGGCGCCAAATAATAGAGTGAAAGAGGTTTTAAAGTGGAGCAAATCAAGCGCAACCAGCTTTTCGCTGAGCTAAAGCCGAAAGTGAAGAGCAGGAACGGCTAGCTGCCTATTTACAATAAAAGGCGTGGCCACCGAACTCAAAGCGCCAATCAGTAGAGAGGTTGGCGACCTTCTCAGCGCTGACGGCGCCCAGCTGGGCACAGAAAAATGAACCCAAACACCGACGTCCGGGGAAAGGTATGCCTTTCAATCAAAACTGAAGAGGCGCGCATAAAGAGCTAGATAAGCCCTAGCCATGACTAACAAACTGCGCAGAGAAGCATCGCGAGAAACTTGCAAAAATCTCTGTTTTGACTTTGAGGGCAAATATCTCAGGAACTAAGCAGGCTATCTTAATAAGCTATTCATCGGTCTTTCATGAATTTATTTATCTTTTATTTAAAAAAGATTCATTCAAATCGGTTGCGAATTGCGCTTGCTACAGCAAAAAATCTGCTGGGTTGTTTTTTTTTTGGCGCACCCTGTAGAATACTGTCCCTTTGAGACAATTTTCATTGATTGAGCTTGTAAACGTTAGTCAGACTAAAACTCATATAAAGATTGCTTGTGTTTAAGACAAAAATGCCTCAACAGTACAGTACAGTAGAGTTTATTCTCGTATATAGCCTACACCATGCAAGCACAGTAAACGGCCGGGAAATAGAAATCAATAGAAACTAGTCGGGTAACAAAACTTAATGTTCACAATTTCAACCAACACCTATAGTTGAAACAGGGTGACACTTACAAACGTTGCATACTATGCAAATTTTTTCTCCGAAACCTATGTAGTTCTGACTTGTTAGACTGGTGAGGCCCTATGCGCATAGCATTTGCATAATCGTAGATCTAAGAATAACAGGATCATCTTCGATTATGCTTATTTGACCGTCCATCATAAAGCAGGCTAACGGACACTAAACTAGCAAAAATCCTCCAATAAAGTAAAAAAAAAGAAAAAATGGACCGTCAAAGGCTGGGTTAGTTGTTCGGCGTAACCGTCAACAGCCTTTGACTATCCTTTTTTCTTTTTTTTTGTTCTTTGGGTGCTTTTTGCTAGTTTAAAGCTGCTTTATGACGGACGGTAAAATAAGCATTATCGAAGATGATTGTGCTATTCTAGTACCTGACAACAGCAAAAGAACCACTTAGAGATAGACAATACTTTTGTAGCAATACAGTTTTGTTCAAAATCATACTTTCGGAATTTTCTGCGATTGACGATCCTTTATTACCAACGCCGCAAACAAACCATTTCTGATTAACATGTAGCTTCTTGGAAAACCAACCAGTTGTTGGACTAAGTGTACTACACATAGAATGCTTTACTCTTTTATATGAAGACCTTTTATTGTTCATTTATTGATCCAAAGCCAGCCCGTTAAGCCAAAAAAAAAAACGACATGCCTACTTTGCGGGTTCAGAGATTTGCGTTTCTTTTCAACGCCAACGGCACGGTGCATAACGGTTGTTTGATCCCTTCTTCGAAAAACACTTGACACGTTATGCCAACAGAGCTGAATGCATTCACGAAAATGTGCAGCAACTTCCTTTGTGACAGATAACACTGTGGCATGAGAGACGTCCATGTAGCACTGCTCCGAGTACCGGGACTTTCCGTATAACCGCCCCCCCCCCAAATAAGGGCCCCCTGGGCGGCCATTTGGCCGAACTTTCCAAATAAGCGCCCATGGGCGGCAATTCAGATAAATTATTTGAGTGTGATTCGTGAAATGGCTTATTGGCTAAATGCCGTTTACCCGCTTAACTGCCTACACGGCAATGTAAGCGGCGCAGCCAGTCGCTTTGTTAGGTGCAAAATGGCTGACGCCACGTTGAATTCTGATCCAGAAGACGCCGGCCCCGGCCCTCGTGAAGAAAATATTCGTGTCTTAAAGCGGCCTATTCGATCGTACACTGTACAGGTGAGTGAGACTAATAAATGGATCATACTGTTAAAATGCTAGTGTGTATAGTTAAACACACAGTGCGTTTGAGTGTTACGTTGGATGGGCGTGTGCTGCCAGCTCTCATCATCTTCCGAGGGTTGAAAAAGGTGCCGTCAGTTGCCATTCCCAACAATAAATTGAAAATTGATCGTGGCTGCAAGCAAGAGTGGCTCCATGGACAGCACGCTAGCCAAACTGTGGTTAGATCAGGTGTTCACACGTCGCGGTCCCTACTTTAGTTCCACTCCGTCGGTTCTGGTGTGGGACTCGTACGGCAGCCACAAACGCGAGGATGTCGTTGCCCACTTGCAACAAAAATACAAATCTCAGATGGTGCTTATCCCGGGTAAAACGACCTGCATGGCTCAACCGCTTAACGTCTCCCTCAACGCGGTATTCAAGGCTTCGCTCAAGACGAAAATGGAACTCTAGGCTGCGTGACTTTCCGCCCGAGTACACACCATCCGGCTACCGCAAAAGGCCCTCCTACCAGTGCTTTATTGATATGGTGTCAAATGCAATGGACGCTCTTACGGTAACTGCACTGCAGGACCATCGAACAGAACATATTTACAGACATTCTTTTTCAGCCTCAGATGGTTTGCAAAGCTTTTCGAGTTTGCGGCATTCTGCAAAATGGGGAAGAAGTACCAACAGAGGAGCTAAACGAAAGGCTGAAAGACATCCTGAACCACGATGACACAAAGGGACTGGTCAAGGAGTGTGCGCTTGATGAGGACGACAATGGAATAGGGGCCGGAAGTGGCGAAGAAGTGTTGATAGAAGGTCTTGAGGAAGAAGCGTCATCTGATGACTGGGCTTGACGCTGCTAGTCAATTATTTTGCTCAGTAAAACCTATAGTGCGTTCGTTGCGTTGTAAAGCATCTGTACGGACCTCCCAAACCCTCCAATGCGTGATTTTAAATCTTTCCAAATTGCCGCCCATGGGCGGTTATTTGGATAAAAATTGGGCTTGGTGAAAGTGCCAAAACCAAATACGGGCCCATTGGCGCTTATACGGAAAAATCCGGTACCGTTGAACTTTGTACCACACCTATTTGTCTTTATGGTAATCAGCACACAGTTGGCCGCCTCACTAAGGGTCAGACGTCTGTTTTTCCAACAGCCTGCGCTACTCAGAAGCAGAACTTTGAGAGCTTGAAATGCAGACGCATAAAAATCAGCAAGGCTTCCGACCCTTGAAACATCTCTGGATTTCATGTGCTTTCCATACTGTCTGAGCTGCAATGTGGCATTGGCTATCACTCTGCTGAACAATCCGGCCATCTTATGTTCAGACAGACTCTTTGCCAGTGAAAAGATGCTACTTTTGTATTGTCGGTCTTTCCTTGACAAATACATACCCAGTCTCTCTTCTTCATCAAGTTGCCTCTGAACTGTGGCATTAACAGCATCTACTGCAGCAAAGAAGGCCTTAACGGAGTCATAAGCTCCAAAATCGCAAGGACTCAGCAAATTTCGATGTACCGATTCCCCTATATGAATGTTGAATTTCTCTTTGTCTGAAGAAATTCTATAGTACGTCTCAAACGACTCATCCACTCTAGCAGACAGAGCACAAGCATCTGAGAAGGCTTCGTTAATGGCACCTTCTATACCTTTTGTTTCCAGTTCTGATAGCAGATGCGTCACTGCATGACAGTATTCGTGCGCAACCACATCAATGCTATAGAGTTGCTCCTGTTGTCCAAATACCAAGAAATGTGTATGGCCCCGTGCTGAATGTACTGCCACCCGTCTTTTAGGAACACCCATAACGTTAGGGGCTATGTAGATTGTTGTATCGTTGCTTAGCTTTTTGTCAAGCTCAAATGGAACTTTCCGAAACAAACGCTGGTGCAGCCTAAGCAACTTTATGTATGCATAGACAGGAAACTGGGTATCTTTTAATTCATTGTCATAGAAACTGATGTGCATTGGTTTCTTCGGTTGCTTCGAACCACGCATTGTATTACTAATTTTCGGAGTAGATGACTTGGTAGTGTTTAACACTGTGAAGGTAATTTTATCACTGCACCATTTGGTTGCCGGGTGGACGGAGAAGCCTTGACAAGGTTTGGCGGTGGTGAGGTAACAGAAGGTTCCATAATGATGGGTTCGGTAACTTTTCATTGTGTTGATATCGTTATAACTCAGCTTATGTTCTACCGCAGAGGACATTAGGTCTGTCTCATAATACATGAGCCCAGTGGTTGCATCTATGTAATAGACAGGCCGTGTAGTTTCACCTGACTTTGTGAGCATGAAACCTATTTTATAACACAAGCTGAAGTCCAAACTGCTGGCATCTTTGTCTCTAACACAAAGTGCGTTTTCACTTATGTCAAATCCGTCCTCTACTGTAAAGCCTTGCCACACAACATTCTGCTTCCACCTCTTCAATTCAGTGTCAGGGTCCATCCGCTGCAGCAGTTTATCAGAAATGTGAATGTCACTGCACTTTACATCTAGCCCAAACACGATACCTCCTCCCCAAACTACATCTCCTCCATTAATCTTCAGCAGATAGCCTGATCCTGACCTATACAACCTCTCAGCCTTTCTGTACGGCTTCTTTCCCACTTTTGTTCTAATAGTCTCGTTTAGCTCAAAGCAATCCATGTCCTCTGCTTCAGTGAAACGGCTTCGCTTTCGTCTACGTCTTTTTGTTTTACTGTTTGCCAGCAAATGACTGAATGTCCTGTAAATGCGTTTCATTCTGGCTCTGTCGAGATTGTTGTACTCAATGGTTTTGCCACGCGACTCCTTCAAAGTCTGTCTCAGCTGCTTTGGCTGTACCTGCCTAAGCAAGATGCTTCTTTTGTGTCGGTTTGTCTTTCGGTTTATGTTTTGCTGACACAAACCTTTTCTAGGCAATCCCAAATGCTTTATCTTTTTGCAGAAGTTTGATAGAACTTTCTGCTTGTTTTTTCGGCCACTATGCGCTACAGTTGGCTTTGAGTCCCTTGCTCGATTCTTGTTTCTCTTTCTAGATTTCACAGATTTTCGCAGTTTATGCAGCAGAGCTGAGTTACACACCCGTTTCCAGCTGCTGCTCTTGTTTCTAGTTTGCACGCTGCATCGGGTTACCAGCTTTCGAATCATTCTTATGCAATGTGTTTTCGTTTTGCTAGACTGTGTTTTGTGTTTTCTCACAATTTTGGAACATGCTTTCAAATAGCGAAAAGTATTCTTAGCTGACTTCTTGTTCTTTCTTCTGCGTCTGTTTCCATTGCTGGACCGGGCCCTTGACATCCGATGAGAATATCTTTTCGACATGTTGATAGGGGTATTTTGCTGTGATTGCATCATATCTGTCAGATTTGTATGACGATATGGAATTTGTTTGCTGAAAATTTTAACACACCAACATACATACTATGGTATTAAAGAGTTACCCTGATTCAATACTTCTGGCTTCAGTTTCATGAAAGTCAGTCAATGCAACATAAACCACCAGGGCCACTATCCAAACCGTTCCTATTCGAGCCATTGCGTGTAGCTCGGTTGAATTCTGGTAAATGCTGCTCGCTGTCAGTATAAATAAGGCTTGAAGCATGCATACTCGTGTACAAAAACGCAATTCCCATAGATGTTGCTGCTTTAGAATTAGCCTGCAACCTGGTGCAATCATTTGCAGCAGCAGCTATAGCGTGCTTTCGAAAAATGGAGCTTCGGGTGTGCCAGTGTTCACGGCACACAGAGCCGAACCAGAGCTGCCATTTGAAGCCATCACTTCCAGCATATTTGAAGGCGGGCAGTCCGTCAATGGGCTCTGAAGAGTGTGCTGTGTATTGAGCTGTCCGAATCGGTAGTGGAACTTTAAAAGCAATAAACAAGCACATACTCCGTCCAATATCAATAAAGGTACTGTGTACCATACATGTAACAGGGGGGTCTTGGGGGGTCTGCCCCCCACCCGACTTAGGCCAGACCCCCCCCCGGATGGGACCCCCCCCAGACGATTTCACCGACCCCCCCCCCCCTCCGATTTTTCTGGCAAGTAAATTTTCGAGCAAATTTTTGCAATTCTTTACACTTTCACACAAAAAAATTGTCAAAATCGCCTGCAAAACAGCACTTTTCAGCTGTATTTCAGCCCAAATTAGCGATTTTTGGCTATTTTTAGGCCAAAAATTGCGATTTTTCTCGATTTTTGAGCGTTTTTTAGTGCCCACGCCCCCCCCCCCAAATTTTGGCTCAGACCCCCCCCCCCCGGCCGGCGCCAGACTCCCCCCAACCCCCCCTCCCCCCATCGGCGGATGACCTGTTACATGTATGCTGTGTACTGTACTTGTACATACATCCATCAAAGCAAGAGTTCCAAAAGTGCCATTGACCATGCCCCTTGATGGGGCAATTTTATGTCTCAACAGCACTCAACAACCGACTGCAAGTTCAACATGGTATTCCAGTCCTGCTGGTCCCACAGAGTCCCACTGGCTAAGGTTCAACGGTTTCTTCAAGCAACCACCTTTCTTAACTTCAATTCCAGAGTCAACAGCCAGCAAAAGTTCTGTATCATGCTTAGGAAAAACAGCAATCAAATTCCTGCACTTCTCTGATCGATCCGAATAGCTGTTTTCCGATGCGAATTGCACAGCCTTCTCCCCGGAAGTTTGCCCAGCACTTGAAGCCAAAACTTTTTCCTTTAGCTTGCAAACTTCTTCAGGACAGCAGTTCCCGAGCCACGACTTGTCTAGGAAAGCTCCATAGTCCTCTACGCTGCCCTTCTGTCTTTCGCTCAACGTCAGCGGAGCCAACTTGAACTGATGCCAAAGCTGCAGATCCGGATCCCATCCCATGGGACAAGCAGCCCTCTTTTCATAGCCTTCCAATCGGTCGAATACAAAGCTCTGTTCCGGTGGCTTCAGTTGCATTAGAACGCTGAATACCAGAACATTCAGACCACCGAATATACCTTCCTTCTCTCGCCGGCACAGTTGGTGTAGTGGTTTAGGCCGCATGGCCACTGTGCGAGACGTTGTGCACTCATCCTCTCGGCGCGGCAATTTTCTTGCTGCAAAGAGTTGGTTGTCGACATAACGCTCCACCCAGGCCACCGAAAGCTGGTTACAGCGAGTAGGTAAAATGGGAACCAACTGGATCTGTCATTGCACCGAAGCCGCTCCATTAGCATGCCACGTTGGAAAAGATCAATGACGTCAGGTGCTGTCTGAGAAACCAACAATAAGGCCGATACTGGTTTAGACTCGCTGGCCGGGCGGCCGTTGGGAGCTGACAGCACCATGACGTCAATGCGCCAGGCACTCTCTTGGCACCTGGCGCCCAATAGCATGGCTAGAGTGGCTGGCAGTGATAGAAGGGAAACGTCCAAGATGACGAACCACAGGGTTGCGCAATGGACCGCAAGGTCTGAGCGTAGGGCCGTAAGGTCACCCCCGCACATCGGATCGGATCGCATAGCTTCCCTCGCAGATCCGAACACATCAGACAAACGACATTTGATCTTGGTGAATGACGAAACCATGGAGATCTCATCGATTATTAGCAAAAGACAGTTCTTGAACCTTTGATACATCTCCTTGCCAAACCACCCTTGCACCGACCTGTAGGCAGGACAAAGGCAGGCAGGAAAAACAGAAGAAGCTCTTTCCTGTGCCAACCACTCCACTGACAAACAAGATGAGAGGCGCAATCGATGGTCTTTTCAGTCTGTCCCTCAAGCGCTGACTAACTTACATTGTATGTATGCAACCAAATGTACATGTATTATACAGTATAGATAAAAAAAAAATGTCCCATCGCTTTTTCGGCCTTCACTCAAACGTTTCGTTCTCAGTCACTTCTTTACCGATTTGGCTCAAATTTTCAGCAAAAATTAACAACATGGTTGGCTAAATATTCTGCAACTTTGGTGCGAAAATTCCAATGGAAAAAATTTTTTTGAACCGAAAAGTGAAAATCATAGTGGTCTGTGTAAATTCAAATTTCCCGCGTAATTACGGCGCTATCGCTTAGATAGTTGCAGGAGTGATCGGGCGGACATTTGGTCATAACATATTCAGACGGCAGCCCTCTGGCTTAGGGGGCACTAAAATTGGGGAATTTCAAAAACATGACAAAATGTGACTTTTCTTCGTAAAAACGGTGAAATGACAATTCAGAAGATTTTCGATTTTCTAAAAACACTGTGGAGAAGGTTTCTATGATGTGAAACAGAGTTTAAATATCAGGTTCATTCATTTGTCGAACTTCCTGCTACAATCTGTGTTGATTGACAACTGATTCAGTGCTTTGATTCCAGAATGTACAAATTTCTTAACTGTGGGATTTTCGATCATGTTTTTAAAATTCCCCAATTTTAGTGTCCCTTAAGCCAGAGGGCTGCCGTCTGAATATGTTATGACCAAATGTCCGCCCGATAATTGCTGCAACTATCTAAGCGATAGCGCCGTAATTACGCGGGAAATTTGAATTTACACAGACCACTATGATTTTCACTTTCTGGTTCAAAAAATTTTTTTCCTTTGGAATTTTCGCACCAAACTTGCAGAATATTTAGCCAACCATGTTGGTAATTTTTGCTGAAAATTTGAGCCAAATCGGTAAAGAATTGACTGAGAACGAAACGTTTGAGTGAAGGCCGAAAAAGCGATGGGACATTTTTTTTTATCTATACTGTATATACAGACAACTGTAACCTACAGTACGTGCCTTGGTACGTTCGTACCAAAGAGTCAGTTTAAACACAGCACATATACTGCGCACACAGCCAATAATGTCTGCTGGCAAACGGGGTCCTAGACACAGGCTAAAAGACAACTCTTTTAGAGCAGGCAAACAGTATTCCGCTGCTCAGTTTAAATATATACAGGTTGAGGCCCATATGTTATGTTATGTTATAAGCCAATAGTAAAGTAAAAATAAAATTAAATTACCAAAGGCCGTCAACAGTAAAATAGAAATTTTACTACTATTTTACTAGTTTCTGCTGAATTCTAGCCAAATTCTGGATCAATTTTGCAATAAAAGATGTGTGGGTCACTTTTGTCAGTCAATTTTCACACATTTTTGTCTCTAAGGTTCTGGAGAACTTCGTACCACGATCAAATTTAGCAACTATTTTGACCAACATAAATTGTTCACAAGATCTTGGCATCATTGAGGCAAAACTCCACATTATGACTAGTAAATTCATAGTAAAATACTAGTAAAATTAGCAAAATTATTAGTAAAACAGAAATTAGTAAAATTGGAGCTGCCTATTAGTAAAACAAAAATTAAAATTAAATAGCCGGGCTGATTTTGTAGTAAATTTAGTAAACAGTAAAATAAAAATCCACTAGTAAAATAACAGTACTCCGGAGGGCCTGTTTTCCAAACATAAAAATACCCCTAGGGGGACGCATCAGTATAGGCACGCTCCCGAGGGCCTGTTTTAAAAAGATAAAAAAACCCCTAGGGGACGCATCGGTATAGGGCACGCTCCTGAGGGCTTGTTTTCCAAATATAAAAATACTCCTAGGGGCATGCATCAGTATAGGGACGCTCCGGAGTCGTATAGCTCCTACATTAATTCGGTTTGCACATTGCAGCTGTCTTCTCAAGTTATTTGTTTCGCCGATGATTTAGTGATTGTGCGCATGCTTGACAGTCCCGTGGCTGAAGGGGAGCTGAGGCAGGATTGTGAAACCATATCAAATCACTTCCAACAACTTTCACTTAATCCCAATCTCTCCAAAACTAAACATATGGTGTTCACCCTCTCTGGTAACCCTTCGCATGGGAAACTGTCCAATCCACTAATGATTGATAATTCAGTAGTAGAGCAGGTGAGCAACTATAATTACTTAGGCGTTCGTCTCGACTCCAAATTGTCATATGACGTGCATGCATGTGTCAAAGTGGCGGCGGCTAAACGTATGTATGCTCGGCTGTGTTTCTCGTATGGTCCGCCCTTTCGTACCTGGAGTGGTTGGTAAAGTCTACCTGTCGGTCGTTCGTCCGTCTTTGTTGTACGCCTGTCCCATTGTCTACCCTCAAACAATCAGATGTCAGACGGCTGTGGAGCGAGTACAAAAGTTTGCATGCAAACTGACTCTGAACTCTGATTGCAATCTTTCATACGTTCAAATGATCAGACACTTGCGATGAAAGCGAGTGGATGAAACTATAACTGAGTACGGTCTCTGTCTAATCTATAAATATGTGCATGGTCTGCGTGTATTACCATCCGGGTGTGTAAATGTGGCAACTGCTCAAAACGTTCGTCGCTCTCAGCGCTTGTTGCGTAACAGCCGTCAACTTGTTTTGCCTAATAACACACTAAATAGAACGGCACCCTCCTTTTTCTGTGTGTTCGGTAAAATGTGGAACAGCTTAACCTCAGATGTTGTTGAACTGGAATTGAGTGACTTCAAAAATAGAATGAAATCTATGAGTAACAATGCCTATAACGTGAATCTGTAATTTGTGTTCTTTCCTTTCTGTAATTTCGTGTTTTTTCCTTTCTCTCCTGTGTACGTATATTATGTGTGTGCGAAAGCATATTCTTGTCAGTCAGTCAGAGAGACTAAGCCATAGACGAATCGGTTCCTTTTATGGCTTACCTCTCCGACTATGGCTATGATGTTCCATCGATGGCTAATGAACGCCTACTTAGCCATACATGGCTACTTAGTCCTCTATGGCTACTTAGCCCTCTATGGCTACTTAGCCTTCTATGGCTACCACTCTTCCACAGCATAGCCAACTATGGCTATGTAGCCATCTATGGCTACGTAGCCATAGATAGCTAAAAAGGCGGGGCCTCCTCGAGTTTAGCCATAGATGGCTACATAGCCATAGATGGCTGCGCATCAACATAGCCATCTATGGCTACATAGCCATCTATGGCTAAAAGTGTGGGGCCTCCTCGATTTTAGCCATAGATGGCTACATAGCTATAGAT
>JASANB010002071.1:0-49526 GCA_030248155.1 Sabatieria punctata | reverse complement strand
TCCTTCACTAGCTCCATCATCAACAGTGTCAAGTCCTGTTGATGGGTCAGTTGCAACTCGTCCGGGGTCTGACGCGGGTGGATCTGGTCCAGTTGTCGCAACAGGCGGTAAGCGTCCTCCTTGTGTTCGCCCATCTGGTAGTAGTTGATCAACATGGGTCGAAAGATGGCGTAGTCGAACGCGGCCCGCGGCCCTGAGAAAGCCTTACGGAAAGACATCTGCATCATGCGGAGGTCCCCGTGGCCCATGGCTTCGCGGTCCGGCGGCGGCCAGTGTCCTTTGAGAGCAACGATCCTGGTCTCCTGGGCGAGCATGTCGGACAGTGGTCCAGGTCTCGATCGAATCCCCTGGCGCACCTCGGCGTGGGTGGCCGGTCTCCCTGGACGAATGATGGTATCTGGTCGATAGATGGGTGGTTCCTCTCCGGCCAGCGTAAACATGATGGCTCGTCGCATGGCGTCCAACCAGACCACGTCTCCTCCGGTGAGGCAGACTTCATCGTGAACGCCGGGCACCTCTTGATCAGGGTAGCGGTCGAGTATTTGAGTTCTCCTGGCCTGTTCCTCGAGAGACAAGGTGTCCGCGGGTTTCTCGGCGAGCCACCGGTGGTAGTGAACGATAGCCTTCCTTCGCGCCAGAACCAATCCTCTGAGATCGGTGGTGATAGCCGCAATCAGTGGTCGTCCTCTAGGTTGTGTGTAACCGAAGAACATGAAGGTGGCCCGATCCGATTGAGGGCCAGCTTGTCGTTGCTCCACCGACACCACTTCCTCGTCCCATCGGCTCATGTAGCGGGTCGCGCCATAAGCTTCCGGTTTGTGTTTCCAGACCTCGTAGGCCTGTCGGGCGTGGTTGCGGTAACCAAAGATGATTTGGTTCAGCACGTAGTTGAGAGCCTCGCCTTCCTTCTGAATGGCCAGAGCAGTGTTCTCCAGCTCGCCTTTGAATTGGTAGAAGCTCGCAACTCGGCTCTGGTCCACCTCTTCGATCCGGTCGTCCTGGTCCAACTGCTGAGCGATTTGGGCCGCGCGACGCACCTCATCCTTCCTAGGATTTCCTCTCAGACGAAAGAAAACCGACTCGTTGGGTTTCGGCGCCATCGACCGGGCGATCTCGATGTCCGGAGACATGAATGCTGCTCGCAGACCGTTGAACAGGCGAATAGCAAGTTGCTTTTCCTCGTCGTCCGTAGGCGAGCAATACACCAGGTCGGGCGTAATGCACGCGACGGCCGCTGCTCCGGCCATAATGTCCACCACGTCCAGCGCTGCATAGTCCGTCTGCGGCCGCGGAATCGGGTCTCCTCGTGGGCTGGGCATGAAGGACGAGAGCTGCATGGTCTGTTTGAAGTTGTTTGGGTATCCGGCTCCAAGGTAGAGAGTGGAGAGAGTGGTGGCTCCTACCCGTTCTCCTCGGGTCATGTGGGAGCCCTCCAATTCTGACAGCCAGTCCTGCAGGTCGACGTATCCGTTCTCAGTGGTTAGATAGTTCCACCGTTGTCCGTTGTAGTGGGTGCAGTTCCTGAGCATCACCTGATCTTGTGCCGATCCAAGCCCGATCTTGATGATCTGCGGGTTGCAGAGCACCTCGTGCAGGAAAGGCGGGAGCTCCGTCATAGCATGCATCAGAACGACCAGCGGCGTGCATCCGGTAGAGGTGATAGACATCACGGACAATGGCGCGCCCGTGTAGAAAGGGTCCACCGCGTTGACCAACACGTAGCAATTGGCCCGCCTAACCGCGTCGATGGTACTTATCAGTCGTGTCCGGCGAGGGATGGTGATACCAGACTTCTTCGGGTTGAAGGAGCTGGCATTCGCATAGGCCTTGGCGTACCGTTTGGTAGTTAGGTTCTGCAGGTGGTGGAGAGCCTCCTTTTCCGCTTGTTTGGCCTCCCGTTGTTGTTCCGGAGTAGAATGTTTCTGAGCGGCCCATTTCTGAGCCTTGTTGACGGCAGCCTTCCTGCGGTTGTATTCCTCGTCCAGACTTTTGTCGAATTTCTCGAAAGCCTGAACCAGAACCTCCTCGATCTTGTTCCGAGCGACAGGATCGTCCACCAAGATGCTAGCTCGGCAGACCTCCGTGGTCGGCTCCACCTCCTTGATGACCCGAAACAGCTCCCGGTCCATCACTACAGACAGCGGCAGGTCTCCTCCGATGGACCATCCTTCAAAGTCGATGGAAATGATGGCCAAACCGTGGAACAGGAACTGCGAGTGTCGGAGCATGTCAGATAGTATCATGTTCAGGTCAGAAACCTGATACTCTCCTTCCACGACGTACGGTGTCGGAAACCGCCCAGCAGGGGTGGCCTCCAAAAGCGTTCGAATCATGGCATGTTGTGGCACAGTGTGATACGGGATGTTGGCTGCCGACGCCTCCGGGTTGAAAACGTAGAGTTTGATCAACATCTTCACGAGCCGGTGGTCGCGTTCCGGCTGGATAGAGAGATCCTTTATGTTGGGACGTCTACGCTTGGCACGGCGACGTTCCTGTATCGACTCGTAGGTGCGCCACCAGATTCCCTTTTCCGATTTTGCACACAAGTCCGCGATCAGTTCAGCCGGTCTGGTGTTGCGAACGGGAGCTATCTGAATGGCGGTCTCGAACCGCCCGTTCTTGTTGGGCTGAGTGGGGTCCACACGGCCAATGGACGGATGGTCGTTGTACGCCTCTGTCTGTTCCTGGTAGATGGGTCCCATTACCGGCGGCGTGCCAATGTAGTCTCCGGGCCGAAAGGTGTGCGTCCCTGGGGCAACACCCATCCGTTCCAGCTCGTTCAACGGGTAGTCGTCCAGCTTGATTTGAGAGTAGTACTCAGTCCAATCGGCATCCATGTTTTCCGGGCGCTGGGTAGAATACTGGGCCCAGTCCTCGCTAGTCATTCCCGAGAAGTCCAGCGGCGTTACTAGCTGGGCCATTGGAAGAGTCTCCTGGTAGAGTTGTTGGCCCCTGCCGTCGGGCATCGGTCGGATGTTGTACATTGACAGCTCGCTCTCCAAGGTTTTCTTGTCTGGACCGACAGGTGGTTCCGCTGGAAGATCGGTTCGTAACGGGGTCTCCGGGAACACTCCTCGAGGTGGGTGCGCCTCCAGAATGAGCCATTGTCGTGCCCATTCCCTACTCCGTTTGCGTTGCTCGACTACTTCCGGTCGGAGACGGTGTTGAATAGCTTCCAAATCAGCCGGCCGAAAGATCTCTTCCTCGGTGTACTCGTTCCTCGGTCGGCTAGTGAGCCACTGCTGGTCTCGGCACTCTCCCCGCTCGATGCCGGTGACCACCTCCATGACTTCCTGGGTGGCCGTGGGGTCACCCGTTGCCGCTGCCGCTGCCTCCATCCACTTGTGGATCTGCTCCTCAGTGTAGTAGAGCTCGTAGTCTTCCTGTTCCTCTAACTGCCAATCTGGCCATGGTTCGTAACCTCGAGAACCGCGGCCTGGAGGTTCAGACGGTGGCAAACCAATCCCGGCGGTGTTACGTGTACGAGCAGGTTTCCGCGTAACCGAAGGCACCCGTTGTTTTTGCCACTCGTTCTCGTCCGTGACATCAGGTAGTACCGGTGCAGAGCGCGGCGCTCGAGTTTGTTGGAAATCTGATCGGCCAGGTCGTCCCCCTGAGGCAGGGCCCCAGGCTCCACGTCCACGACCGGGTCGGGCAAAGACAGGCGAACGCGGCCTCTCTGGTTGTCGGTCAGAGCCTGTCCTTCCTCTGGAATCGCGTCTGTCCGAGCTGGGACGGTCGTCACGCCCTCGGCGGTCCTTGGAGCTGGTTTTCTCTTCTCCGTAGGGCAAAAGAACTGTTTTATTGCTTTAAAACGCGCAAAAAGCTCATTTTATTCGACATAATACAGCTAAAGTGCATTTTCGGAACCCTATTTAGAAATTTTCAAACCCAAATTGAGGCTCTGAAACCCCGTTTAAGGTTTCGATATTTGGTTAACCTACAGTACAGATGTACGTGCTGCAAAATGTTACTGATAACTGTTATAGGGCGTTGGGTTGCATACTCTACGAACTGTGTAACCTGAAACATCCCTTCGGACCAGCAGAAAATTTGCCGCAGCTAATGCATAGAGTTGTGAGCAAAGAACCGGACTACGATGTTTGGTTTGGTCCTGCGGAAGCACGCAAGCTGTGTAAGCGACTGCTAGTCAAGAATCCCAAGAAACGACCTGTCGCTCTGGACATTCTTCAACACCAATCTGTCAAACTGCATACAGAGGTTTATGTCAATCTGTAGCGTTCGCAATCCAATATTACCTTCAATTGATTTCTTTAGGAGCAATCGGCTTGTCATAAAAGGCTGACTGAGCATTGAGCTTGAAAAGCGAACAGATTTTATTCTCTATACTGTATGTTGTAGCGTGTATAAAATCTCGGCAAAGTTCCACTTTGCCTCGGAAAGTGGCGGGTGTTTTGGACGTGCAGGCGTCTGGAATAAAAGGTTCGGAAACCTTTTTATGGGTAACCGTGCTATCGAGGGGAGCGCGTCAGCACTCGCCCTCTTAGTTATTGGGGCCGCCCTCTCCGTACTAGGGCGACACGCTCGCGCTCCCCTTTATAATGTAGGACTTGGGCCCGCGCACATTTTTAAAAATTGAATCTTTAATAACTCTGGAATACAGGGAGGTAGAGGGCTTGGGTTTGGTGTGTGGTGAGGCAGGTAGGTTGGTGATGTGTACTGGTAGTTAGGGGTGGATAGCTTTAATTGGCCTTGAGTAATTAGCAATTGAAAAAAAGTTTGACTTTTGAGGGGGTGGTGGACCATTCCAAAGAATGGTACTTAGCGCGAAGTAAAGAAGGTGGCCTAAAAACTAAATCCGGCATTCGGGACCCTATTTAGAAAATCTGAAAGCCAAATTAGGGCTCTGAAACCCCGGTTAGGGTTTCTGAGACCTAAATTAGAGTTCTGGAACCCTATTTAGGGCCTCTGAAACCCTATTTACAGCTTTTGAAACCCTAATTATGGTTCCAAAACCCTGTTTTGGGTCTCTGAAACCCAAATTAGGATTCCGGAACCCAATTTTGGGCCGCCAGAAACGGAGATTAGGGCTCCGGAACCCTATTTAGCGCTTCAGAAACCTCAGTTAGAGTTTCAGAGTCCCAAATTAGGGTTGCGGAACCCTACTTAGGGCTTCAGAAACCCAAATCAGAGTTTCAGGGACCCAAATTAAGGTTACAGAACCCTATTTTGGGCTCAAGAAACCCTGTTTAGTCTTTCAGAGACCCAGATTAGGGTTCCGGAACCCTATTTAGGGCTTCAGAAACCCTAATTAGAGTTTCAGAGACCCAAATTAGGGTTCCGGAACCCCCTATTTAGGGCTTCAGAAACCCAAATTAGAGTTTCAGAGACCCAAATTAGGGTTGCAGAACCCTATTTAGAGCTTCTGAAACCCTAATTAGAGTTTCAGAGACCCAAATTAGGGTTCCGGAACCCTCTTTAGGGCTTTTGAAACCCTAATTAGAGTTTCAGAGACCCAAATTATGGTTCCGGAACCCTATTTAGGGCTTTGAAATCCTAAATTACGGTTTATAAGTATTGAAACCCTGAAATTTAGCAGTTTTTAACCCAAAATAGGGTTTCAGAAACCCCCCAAAAAATCCGGCTCGGGGGGTTTTTTTGCCGAAAATCGGGCCTGGGGGCTAAACCCCCCCAACTACATGTATGCGCCCTGGTCGGGCAGAAGCCCAACCAGGCCATTATAAACTACTAAAACTTGTAATTTCTGTTAATTTTAAGCTCGGAATGCGTTTTAACATGCATTTTGCGAGAAAGTCAACTTAGCTATAAGGGAAGGTGTTTAAGCAACTTTTTTTCGCGGATCTGGCTGGTATCCAAATATGTTAAAATAGATGTCAAACGAACACCAACGGTGCATGTTCGAACACCAGCGACCCCCTAGAACCGGAGCTGTACCCCCCCAAAGTTGGGTCGGTAGCCCCTTTTCGGCCATTTTCTTGACATTTACTCAAACGATCACCATTCACTCGTTTCTCAAGAGTCAGAACAGGCGTGCACATGGTTGGATAGCCCTGACAGTTGCCTTTCAGACGCTGCACACAGCGCTTCCGGAACGTACCCGGTTAGCGAGATATTCTCCGAAAACTACGAAATTTAGCGAAATTCCGACTCGATTTTTTTCCGAAAAATCGCTGTAACTTCTGCCATATATGCGGGGTCAAGCTGATTTTTGCTAAAAAGATAAAACGCAAAATGCCAAACAAAATTAACCTATTTCGGAGGCAAGTTGTTGGGGTCAGGGGGGGGTGTTTTGCAATTTGAAGCCAGTCAAAAAATATTTTTTTGCTCAGAATAAAAAACAAAGACACAATTCTGGTGCAGTTTTAGCCGCTGATTACGAACATGAACTCGGTTTGGCTGGATTCCTTTTGGTTCAGGAGAAATTTGCATAAGATAAGATACAACTTTCTGCACTTCTTTCACAAGAATATGACAGAACCTTAAAATCAATAGCTTGTAGAGCAGAAGTAAGGTCATTTTTGAAACCAGCGGTTCAAAATAGGTCGGATACACTATTTTTTATAGATAATTCACTTCACAAGTGCCGAAGCACAGACTATCTATTTCCAGATTACCACTCCTGAAAGCATGGATATTGAAGTAACTTTAGAGGTCTATAACTCGTGATAAGGTCACTGTAGCGCAAAAATTAGGTCATATTCTGAATCAGCGAAGAAAACTGCATATAACAGTTGCTATTTCATGCACCTGTTTGATAAATTTCTTATAATGTGGATGACAGGGCACCAGGCCTAAGTAACTCACTCAGAAGTCGTCCGATTGAAAAATAGAGGTAATTTTCATAATCAGCGGCAAAAACTGCATTAGGTGATGCTAATTCCATGGCTCCGTATCTAGCATATGACAGAATTGAGTAACATTTCAAACCACCATTGCATGCCAACTGCAACGGTTTTGTTCGCAAATTCTCAAAATGCCCATATCTTCAGAACTGCTCAACGTAGATAAAAAATATGATTATCTTCAGAATCAGCATCAAAAACTACATAAGAAAAACTGCTTTCTAGCATGGTTCTTGCTCATGCTAATGAGCAGTGCCACTTTAGAAATACAGCCACTCGAAGATTTGGATGCAAATTTCTCCTGAACCAAAAGGAATCCAGCCAAACCGAGTTCATATTCGTAATCAGCGGCTAAAACTGCACCAGAATTGTGTCTTTGTTTTTTATTCTGAGCAAAAAAATATTTTTTGACTGGCTTCAAATTGCAAAACACCCCCCTGACCCCAACAACTTGCCTCCGAAATAGGTTAATTTTGTTTGGCATTTTGCGTTTTATCTTTTTAGCAAAAATCAGCTTGACCCCGCATATATGGCAGAAGTTACAGCGATTTTTCGGAAAAAAATCGAGTCGGAATTTCGCTAAATTTCGTAGTTTTCGGAGAATATCTCGCTAACCGGGTACGTTCCGGAAGCGCTGTGTGCAGCGTCTGAAAGGCAACTGTCAGGGCTATCCAACCATGTGCACGCCTGTTCTGACTCTTGAGAAACGAGTGAATGGTGGTCGTTTGAGTAAATGTCAAGAAAATGGCCGAAAAGGGGCTACCGACTCAACTTTGGGGGGGTACAGCTCCGGTTCTAGGGGGTCGCTGGTGTTCGAACATGCACCGTTGGTGTTCGTTTGACATCTATTTTAACATATTTGGATACCAGCCGGATCCGCGAAAAAAAGTTGCTTGAACATCCTAAGTTGACTTTCTCGCAAAATGCATGTTAAACGCGTTTTTGAAGGCTAATTTTGCTAAATTTTCTTACCCTGGTTTCAAAATTTTACACCCCCCTTTCCAAAATCCTGGATACGCCACTGCAATGAGTGGCTTTGCTCAATTGAAGGCCTTTATAAAGTTGGAAGCTTAGAACATAAAGTTTAAGGCCTAAACCATTATAAAATTATAAAATATTTGGAAAAAAGGGAAAGCTGCAAAAGATGGCTGGTCGCTTAAATTGAGCAAGTAGCAGTAATTTGAAAACTTTTGAAAACGAAAAACTTGCGGTTGCTAAACTAAAAAATCTGCAGGGTTGTTTTTGACACACCCTGTACCAAACGTACTGTATATTTGCGAAACATTTGAGTGCGTCCTCCGTACAAGTTTGACGTTTGTTCTTTTTTTTTGTATTTCTCGCCCTGGCCATCAGCGATTAGCTGTTGATATCAGGCCAACATACGCACCTTTTTGTATGGCAGAGTGGGACGTTACCTACGAAAAGATGTTTCTCACATCTTGATAAGGGAAAGAAGTTAGTAGAGGGTGGGGTAGGAATAGGAAGGAGCTGTAAAGTGGCTTGGAACGAGAGCTTGTCCATCTGGTAGTCCCTGACGTCTCAACCCACTGGAGCAAGCGGGGTAGCATCGGTGGTGAAACCATCTTCATTACTGGAACCGGACAACAATTGGAGCAGCGGATAGTGAGAATCGGGGCTGAAAAGCGTTATAGAGAGCAAGCGAAGCTGTGGTTGTGGTGAGCAGGCCGGCGAATGGCAGAGAGAAAAGCCACATCAGGGATCTAGTCGCTGAGTCGATAGCGCAGCCTGGCAGCCCAGCATCAAAGGTTGTAACACTTCTAGCTGAGAATATGCAGAAAAGAAGCATCGGAGCTGTAAGAGAAAATTAGGTGGGGGTAAGGGGCTCACACACTCAGGAAGTGATAAAGCAAATGTGGCTTCCAAGATCTTCAGCACTCTAAACCATACATCAATAATGCGAATGTTGAAAGGGGCTTGAGCGACCCTTGCGAGGTTGCTGGGACAGTTTATGCAGAAGGTGACTGCACACCACATACCCCGGAAGGTAAGTCCCCAGTGGCTTTGATCAGATCCTGAGCTATGAGCAAGATAATAATAGAGTGAAGATTTTGGAAGAAAGAGTGAGTATGAATGGTTTAGTCGAAAGTGTGAGTGGGCGTTAGCAGTAAAGTAGCGTTGGCGTGCAGGGCAAACCAAGCCTACCTTACTCCCCCCTCCGCGGCGGGAACGCCCCCACTCATAGGAGGGACGTTTGTTCTACCTTGTACAGTTGCATGCAAGGGAGTGTCCTAACCCGACACTTCTCTCGTTGGTTCCACCTGGGGTCGCGGACAGATGATGTTGTAGAAGAGGAGAGAAAAGATGTTGTTTTTGGTGATTACACAGATTTTGTAGTAATGGCCGGTTATGTCAATAAAACGATAGCCGACCGACAGCAAAACACGGTAGAGAAGCAGGAAAGACACGTTGTTGCACCGTTAAAGAAAAGTAGAAAGAAGAAAGTTGAAAAGAAACCGGGTTGACGATGGCTGCTGACGACGCTCATTTACCGCCCAATAATCGTGTCGCTGGTGAGCCGTACGGAGGAGGCCTGAGAACCACCCGAGCCACACTGAGGCAATCGACGCGGAACGCAGCAAAACCGCACTACAGGCAGTCAGGAAGACAGAGGCAGCTCACTTCAGGAGTCGACCGGTGCCTTGTCGCGCAGAAACGCAGCTTCTTAGGTTGACTTTAATTTGCAACCAGCCGCACACAAGAAACAAAAACAGCCAAAGTGAAGAAATCAGACAGGCTTAGGGCCCGCCAGACAGACGTAGAATATTCTAGAAAGATATCACTCAAAATATCGACCAATCACTAGCCTTCGTTCTTCTCGGCCCTCTCCTGATTGGTCGGAAGAACCGCGACGGGCTCGGCGATCGGCTGCCAAACCACGCCCTGTCTCGTGTTTGCCGTAGGAGCCGGTTCTCGCAGTGCGCCCTGAGTTGTCAAGGGGTCGGCGGCAGTTCGAAAAGGACGGGTCTGTACACTGCCCCCTTCTTAGTCGGCGACGTCCCCGGCGCCATAGCATTCTCTTCCGCCGATTCCGATGGTCGGTCCGTCCATGCCCAACTCGGTCTCGAATCAGCAAAGGGACAGGGAGGTTGCTGCACCGTCGATCCGCTGGCTTCCTCGCACTTCTTGTTGGTAGGTAGGTAGTGGTAGTAGTAGTGTTTTCGGCTGGTTGACACATCTTGGCCCCTCTCGTCAGCGCTCCCACAGATGGCAGTTGGTACCGGGCAGGTGACAGAGGCAACTCCATACCTTCGTAGGATCTTCTTTCTCACGTTGTACAATCAGCGCACGTCAGCCATCCAAACTTAGTTGTTATTCAGCTGGCACCCCGTGACTAGCTCACAGCTGGAGTAGCTAGTGCCGGGTCACAGCATCGTAGCACAGGGTCTGCGAACAGTGTTCAAGTGATGGCCGGAGGATCGTAGTGACCCCTTCGGCCCGATTGGCACCAACGTAGGTTCTCAGTCCAACGACCGTCTCCTTTCCTACAGCTACTGTTGTTGTTGCTGCCTAGAGGTGGTACCGGCCACCTGTCGGCTGGTAGACGGATAGGTTGTAGGGACTCTGGCTCGTTACGTTGGTCGCGATGTCAGCAGTAGAGTCAGGTAATTGGCAGGCGGACGCTGGTAGTCCGCACGCTGATGTACTGGCGGCCGTAGTGTAGGCGAGGTTTAGTCGATAGATTACCGAGACGACCCCCCATCTCGGCACTTCTCATCGGTCGGCACGTTGACAGGGTGCCGAAGTGAGAACTTATCACATCAGCCGCGAGGTCCCTGGCAGAGTCAAGTAGCTGGTAGTCCCTCCATGCGTTGATGTTCGCACGAAAACGAGGTGGTAGACAGTCAATACTATTGACTGTCAGAGTGTAGAGGAGGTGCAGTCGGCAGGTCACTGAGATAGTTCCTATCTCAGTGCTGCTCATCGATTGACAGATTAGCAGGGCACCGGCACGTTAACTCACTCTGCCAACCGCAACGTCGATAGTAAGGCCGTGTTCGACAGATGTGGTGCAAACACCGGCAGCTCCTCCTTGTCCTGACCCCGATCATTAGATCATTACCGGGGTCGTTGGTTAGACACCGGGCTGTCCTCCACTCCATTTCACAGCTTATGTCACCGGGTACCGCACAGGAGAGGTGGTAGTGAAGGGTAGGTATTCCCGAGAGCCGGTCAAGTGGTTGGGTGATATCATAGAGAGAGAAAAGAAAGAAAAAGTGAATACATACACTATGTACAACGCAGGTAGTGACACTCAGTGCTCAGCCGCCGTTGCAACGCCGTGGTCCGGTGGTTCCGGGTCCTGGCCGGCGTCCTCCACAGTAGTTTCAGCTAACGCTCTCTCCAATTCCGCGACACTCTCGCTCTCTTCTGCCTCTTGTTCTTCCGGCAACGTAGGGAGAGGAGGGGTGGTGGCCTGCAGCCGCTCAAGAAGCTGGGTCCTTCCAATTCTGGGTAGCAACGAGACAGGTGTTGTACGTGCACACGACGAGGCGTTCGGTCTCGGCCACCCACTGGCACGACGATGGCCTGGTACCCTTGTACCTCGACCACAGAATAGGGGCCAGTGTACTGCATTGCCAGCTTCATTGTTCGTACGCTGGGGTCGTAACGCATCACCTTGTCGCCGGGTTTCACTCTGGTCTCGCGAGTGTTCCACTTCTGATCAAATCGCTCCTGGTTAGCGATTTGAGCCTGCCGCAAGTTGTCTTCAAGCAGACAGCGGTCCCGTTGCCACTGTTGTCTGCGATCCTCATCAGATGGCCCCTCTACTAACGCGTCACCAGTCAAGTGTGCCTCAGGCACTGCACTCGGCAGGTGTAGTCGCCGAAGAAAAACCATCTCGGCCGGGGGAAGCTGCATGGCCGTTTGCGGAGTCGCGTTGTAGGCGTAGACGACTGTAGACAGGTTCAGATCCCAATCGTCCGCTTCTTTGTTCACCAGCCGAGACAACATGTTAGCGAGAGTAGAATTCATCTTCTCTACCAGTCCACCGGTCCGAGGAGAATAAGGCAACGCCCAACGGTGTCGGACCGTGTGCATCTCCATCAATCTCTGCACCGAACGGTTCTTAAACTCGGTGCCGTTGTCAGAAATCACCTCCCTGGGTGGTCCAAAAACCATGAACACGTAGTCTAACAGTGCTTTGGCCACGCTGTGTCCTCGCCGGTCTCGCAACGGTCGGGCTACCACAAATTTGGTGTAGGCGTCCATGACTACCAGAACGTAGGTGTAGCCAGTGGCGGTCCGGTTGAGCTTCAAGGTGTCCATGTAGAGACGTTGGAAGGGCTCCGTAGGTAGCGGCATGAGTCCCATAGGAGGGTTTTCCGTTGGTGATTGACCCCTCCGAGCTGCACACAACAAGCACCCATGCACCTGTTTGGCGATGTCCTGTCTCATCTGTGGCCAGTAGTAGAAGCGTCTCATTCGGGTGTAGGTCTTGCTAATCCCGAAATGACCAGATGTTCGCGCCCCATGATGGTCATAGAGCAGCCGAGGGCGGAGCGGTAGAGGTATGCAGAGACGCAGTCGCTGCACCATCTGGTCGCCTGGTGCGTTGTCGGCAATTGTAGGCGTAGGCTGTAGGTGCCACAGCAGCTCTCCGGTTACCACGTAGTGTTCTTGATTCTGCCGAACCCACTTAGCCATTTCCTCGCTAGTAGGTAGGGCGCCGTCCGTTTTGTAGGTTATCATGGCGGCCCAATGTGGATCTTGTTTCTGGTGAATCGCAGCCAACTTCTCCAAGTCCTGCCGAGTTGGAACCTGAACCATCGGGTGACAGCTCAGACTATCCACTCACTCCTGGTAGTGTTTGGTTTTCCCTCGCATGCAAACTGCCATGACGTCAGGCTGCGAAAGCGGAGGTAGCAGCTCCATTCCCTCGATCATCAGGTGTTCCCAGTGAGGGTAGCTGATGGGCATGTCGGCGTTGATATTCATGACCAAACGGTCATCAAATGGCACCTGCTGAGTGACCAGTTCGTCGTACGGTTTACCCTCTGTCAAAACGGTGTCAGAAATACCGTACACGTTTCGCGATTCCAGCTTCTGATGAGGCATGCGAGAGAGAGCGTCGGCACCGTGGTTAACTCTACCTGGCCGGTAGACAATGTTAGGCATAACCTCCTGGATCTGCAGAGCCCAACGCGCTAGCCGTTGCACCAGCTGCTTCTCCTGCAGGCAGCGGAGCGCGTTGTGGTCCGTGATGATGGTAACTTGGTGGTTGAAAACGTAGACACGGAACTGCTGGATTCCATAGACCAGAGCTAGACACTCCCGGTCGGTGGCACTGTAGTTGAGCTCGTTCGGCCGCAAACTGCGGCTAGCGTAGGCCACTGGGTGTCGTCTCTTCTTCTCATCCTCCTGCGCCAAAATAGCAGCAATCGCAATGCCGGAGGCGTCTGACTCGATGATGAATGGTTGAGAAAAGTCAGGGTAGCGCAGAACAGGAGTGTTGATCAGATGTTTGATCAACGTGAGAAACGCAGTTTCCTGTGACTCTCCCCACGACCAGGCATTCTCCTTTTTGACCAACTGGTGTAGTGGCGCAGCGATCTGGGCGAACCCCTTGATGAACCGGCGGTAATAGCTGCAGAATCCAATGAAACTGCGTAGCGTCTTCAAGTTGGTGGGTCTCGGCCAGTCCTTAACCTTCTCGATCTTAGCTGGGTCAGTGCTCATGCCGTTCCTCCCAATTTGGAAACCCAGAAACAAGATGTGCGGCCATGCAAAGTTGCACTTAGGCAGGTTTATCAGTAAACCGGCCTGATGCAAAGCACGGACGACACGATTCATCAGATCTTTGTGCTCCTCCAACGTCTGCGAGATGATAAGCACGTCGTCCAGATAGGTGAAAACCCGGGTTGGGTCGATGTTGCCCAAAACATACATGTCGCTGGGTTTTTCCGTGGGGGGGGACCTTTTTCAAATCCCAAATAGGGTTTTGGGACCAAGTCCAAAGTGGGTTTTGCGACCTTTTTTTGGGGTCCAAAAGTGGGTTTTGTCGACCTTTTTTTAGAGATTTTGGGGCGAAAAATGGCTTCAAAACCCTATTTGGACCGAAAAAGCGTTAAAAACCCTGTTTTTGCATTAAAAATGCCTTGAAAACCCTGTTCAGGTAGAAGAAAATGCCTTAAAAACCGAACATTGAAACAATGAATGTAATAAAAAGCTGTTTTGCGCTCAAAATACGTATTGAATATGAGTTTCAGCGATAAAATACAGATTGAAATGCGTTATATTGACTAAAAATAGTCCAGAGAACCCTAATTTCGATTCTAAGGCACGCGCAAAACCCTGTTTTGACTTATAGGATTACTAAAAAAACCCTATTTAGTGATTGAATGCAGTTCTTAAACCCTGTTTAGAGTTTCTAATCAACCAAAAAACCCTCTCTAAGCTTTCTAGCCAGTGTTAAAGCCCTGTTTAGGGTTTCAAAGTAACCTGAAAACCCTAATCAGGGTTTAAAAGTAACCTAAAACCCCTAATCAGGGTTTGAAAGTAGCCTGAAAACCCTAATCAGGGTTTGAAAGTAACCTGAAAACCCTAATCAGGGTTTGAAAGTAATCTGAAAACCCTGTTTAGGGTTTCAAAGTAGCCTAAAAACCCTAATTAGGCTTTAAAAGTAACCTAAAACCCCTAATCAGGGTTTAAAAGTAGCCTAAAAACCCTAAATCAGGGTTTAAAAGTAACCTAAAACCCCTAATCAGGGTTTGAAAGTAGCCTAAAAACCCTAATCAGTGTTTGAAAGTAGCCTGAAAACCCTAATCAGGGTTTGAAAGTAACCTGAAAACCCTAAATCAGGGTTTGAAAGTAACC
This sequence comes from Sabatieria punctata, assembly GCA_030248155.1. Lineage (NCBI taxonomy): Eukaryota > Metazoa > Nematoda > Chromadorea > Araeolaimida > Comesomatidae > Sabatieria > Sabatieria punctata. The sequence continues at coordinate 34,866 of JASANB010002071.1, read as the reverse complement.
TGAAAACCCTGTTTAGGGTTTCAAAGTAGCCTAAAAACCCTAATTAGGCTTTAAAAGTAACCTAAAACCCCTAATCAGGGTTTAAAAGTAGCCCAAAAACCCTAAATCAGGGTTTGAAAGTAACCTGAAAACCCTGTTTAGGGTTTCAAAGTAGCCTAAAAACACTAATCAGGGTTTGAAAGTAACCTGAAAACCCTAATCAGGGTTTGAAAGTAACCTGAAAACCCTAATCAGGGTTTGAAAGTAACCTGAAAACCCTGTTTAGGGTTTCAAAGTAACCTAAAACCCCTAATCAGGGTTTAAAAGTAGCCTAAAAACCCTAATCAGGGTTTGAAAGTAACCTGAAAACCCTGTTTAGGGTTTCAAAGTAGCCTAAAAACCCTAATCAGGGTTTAAAAGTAACCTAAAAAACCTAATCAGGGTTTCCAAGCAGTCTAAAAACCCTATTTAGGATTTCTAAGCCTTACAAAACCCTGTTTTGGGTTGTAGGGTAGGCGAAAACCCAATTTTGTGCTGCAGAATGTATTGTCTGGGCTAAAATTTCCTTTACTTTGGAATCCAAAAGTGGGTTTTCAGGTCCCCCCCCAAAAATCCGCTGGGGGGGGACTTTTGCCGAAAAATCGGGCTTGGGGGGGGCCGGCCCCCCCTTTACACCCCCCAACGACATGTATGGCCCAAAATGCGCTGCGCTACCTCCTGGTAGAAAGAAGGAGTGTTGCAGAGGCCGAAAGGCACGCGCTCAAACTCGTAGAGGCCTTTGTGAGTGATGAAGGCAGTCTTCTCCATGCTGTTCGGATGCATGTGTAAGTTGGTGAACCCAGACCTGATGTCTAGGGTAGAGAAACAAGTTGGTTTCACCTGCCCGATCGCGTCAAGCAGGTCATCAATGCGTGGCAGCGGAAACCGATTCTTCTTAGTTACCTTATTCAGCTCTCTGAAGTCCACGCAGAGTCGAAGGTCGCCGTTCTTTTTGATCACCGGTACGATTGGAGAGGCCCACGGGCTGTTAGATGGCCGAATGATGCCCGCTTCCAACCACTCGGCAATCTTGGCTTCCACTTTCGGTTGAATGTGGAAAGGTAGTCGCCGCAGTGCCTGACGCACTGGTCTCTCGTCGCCCGTGTCAATATCCATGTAGGCCACGTGACAGTCACCGATCTCATCCTCGGTAAGGCTAAAAGCCTCGTTTCTCTCCAACAGGAAGGAAAGTAGATTTTGCCGAACGTTAGGAGGCAGGTCATCGAACGGCAGCAGGCCACACATAGTCAGTTTCCGTTCCTCAGGTTCGGTGATAATGCGAGCGATGGTGGCCTGAATTGCCTCCAACTCCTCTTCGGTCAGGCCCCAATCGTTGTTGAGTGGTTTCGGTTGTTCTTTCAGGCCGGCGGTGATTTGCTGGATTGTTGCCTCGGCCCTGGCCTTCAGCTGTTCCACCGTCTCGTCATTTTTCTGAGGATGCTGTACCAGCTTCCCGACTTCGGCATCTGCTTCCACCGTAATGACCTGGTCCGTAGGATTAGCGACCGTAACTAAGATAGAACGGTCGGTGTAGTGTTCCGTTCGTCCCTGCACCTTCAAATCGATTTCCGTCTCGTCCGCAGGGACAAAGAAGTAGGTGCACTCGTCCAAGTCGGCAGTAGAAGCGTACCCAGTGATGGTCTCCACGCAGTTGGGGCGTATCTCCCTCGTTGAAGCGGCCAGAACAGGAACTGTCTCTCCGGGGAGAACACAGTTCGTTATTGGCAGCACTGGAGTAGGTTCCGGTCCGTCTGAGTCACACAAGGGGAGGATTGGCTCATCCTCCTCCTCAGGTCTTCCTGGTTCGTTTTCCTCCTCAGACTTTTCTCCCAAAGTTGGCGTAGTAGCTGGGAGCGGTCCCTCTACCAGTTTTGACAACAACGCTGTCAATAGCTGAGGGAACACTTTGATACCCGGCAGTCCTACCAGCAGAGGATATGGACACTTCATGTCCACTACGAACCGCATTGTTGCTTGGTGTCCTTGGTAGTTGAGGGTAGGGCCCTATAATTTCGGAAATTTCCGAAATTTCCCGGGAAATTTCCGAATTTGAGTGTCATTTCCGAATTTTCCATTTTTTTCCAAATTTTCCGAATATGGAATGTTTCGTATAAAATCGTAAGTTACACGTGCCCGCAAGCGTCTGAAATCGTAGTTTAAATAAGCGCGCATGAAACAACACCGATTTTCTTAGCCTGAACCAAGTTAAGTTGCGCAGTTGACGGGTACTGTAAAGTTTATATATTTTTTATTTTATCTACTTGGCTCGATCCAGTTAATTTTTAGCATTCGCACCCTGTGTTTAGTTACTGCTTTAGTTTAGTTAGTCACCCTTTGCTTTCTGTTTTGTTTCTTGATCACACTGTATTTCACACTGGACTTGGCTTTAACACTGTCTGATTGATTCGATCCGGTCTAGTGTCTATGGTGAATCTCGTCACATACTGTTGAATGTTTGCTGTTAAAATGAGCTCTATAAACGATTTCTTTAATGCACATAGTTTTAATGCAATAGTAGAACTGGTTATACCATGCTACAATACCTTTAAATGGTTTTTTTTAGAAAAAAATGGATTTCCGAAAATTTCCGATTTTGCCGTTTTTTGCTTTCCCAAATTTCCGGAAGTTGAATTTCCAAATTTCCGAAATCTGCAAAAAGGCATTTCCGAAATTATAGGGCCCTAGTTGAGGGTCACGTCCACCACATGTCTGCTCTTTCTGCCGCCTCCAGTGAATCCCTTCAAGACGACGTCCTGTGCTCGGTGTAGTCTGGTCTTCACCCCTCTGGACTTCCTCTCTGCCAAGATAATGCGCAGTCCTTCACGGCCACACAAATTAGTGACCGCTCCAGTGTCGACAAGTACCGGCACTTCCATAGAACCGATTCCGACCTTCAGCAGTCGTAGCGGCATGGTATCCGGTTTTTTGAAAACCGGTTGTGGTTCCTGAGTCACCTGGTTGACTTCTACGACTCCTACCGCAGCTTCTGATTGGTCTGTCTCCGAATCAGTATCTCATTGTAGCATTTCAAACTCTTCCAGGTCTTCTCCGTCCAAACTTCCCTCCAAGATGTTTATTCTGCTGCGGTAGAGTTCCATCGCTCTCTCGTAGGCAGTGTCACTCACTGCCTTATCTTTCTCGGGAGGATTCTTCTTCACCCACTTCATCCAAGCCTCTCGCGTCCAAGTTTGGTTTTTCGGCAGCGATTTCACCCCTCCTCTAGTGTAACCTTCTGGTGGTCTCCGGCGGTCATCTGGAGGAGGTGCTGCTGCAGATCCTGGCGCACGAACTGGTCTGGGTGGTGCTCGAGTTGCTGGCGCAGCTCTAGGAGGAAGACGTCTGAGAGGTTCTGCTCGGGGGTACCGGGGTACCCTCTCTGATTCCAGCGGCTCGAATCGCTGCATAGCCTTCCTGGCATCGGCAAGGTTGAAACAGCCCTGCTCTACGTTGTGTTCGCGGGCCTTCTGCCGAAGTTCAGGTGTCAGTCCTTGGAAGAACATTAGCAGCTGCCACTCGGTCAAGTTGCCGTTTGGTTCAGCGTAGTGCAGCCGCAGTGATTGTTGCTCAATCTCCTTGCAGTAGTCGTCAAGGGATAGGTTTCCTTGAGCGATACGGAGGAGTTCCGTTTTCACTTCGAGAGCCCGTTCCCTGGGAAGGAAACGGTCCACCAAAAGCTTTCGCACTTGGCGGTACTCCAGTCGCTCAGGCAGAGGTACGGTGTCGATGGCTGCTCTCATGGCTTTAGGCAGGGCGCTTTTGGCTAGCGCTACCTTAGCCTCGTCCTCTACCACTTTGGCGAACACGAAGTACTCTTCCAGGTCATTGAGGAATTGACGTACGTCCTCCACATCCGAGTCATACTTTGGCAGCTTCATGGAGCGTAGATAATATGGCTCCCTTCGCTGGTCAGCCGCTCTAACCTCGATGTTGTGCAGGGTGTCCTCGGCGCGACTAAGTAGAGTAGCCGCCAATCGCTGCCGTTCTGCGATATTGTCCTGAGCTTCCGCATAGTCTGACACCACTTGCCTTGGCCGTTGTTTCAATACAGTCTCGTCGTCCCTCAACGCTTGCTGATTTGCCTCCCACTGCATGTGTTGGAGCCCGGCGGAGGTCAGGTCTTCAATTCTCCTCTCTACTCGCTCGCTGTCCTGGCTAGATTCGGCAGCAGTCTGCCGAATTTGTCGCAAGTAGGTATCGCGCAGGGAGTCCAATTCCTGAGTAGTGTAGTGTAGCGACTGGGTACGCAGAGCTTCCTCTGCGCGCAACAAAGCTCCCTCCAGACGCCTACTTCTCTCATTCAGGTCGTAGTCTCGGGCTCTGGCTTCGGCTGTTTCCTGCACACGTACACGTCGTGGGAGTAGTGGATTTCTCAGCACAGGTCGAACAGTAGGGCGGTCCGGTCCAGTTTGACGATCAGCTGGTGGCTGACCGTTCTGCGGATGTGGCAGCACTGTTACATCGCCCGGTCGGAGTGGCCAGGGACGAGCAGGCTGAGGCGCGGGAGGTGCTGGCTCTGGAACGTCCCTCGTAGGTATCTGAATCTCCTCGCCCTCTGGGCTGATCGAACGAGGAGTGGGGTCCCATCTGGGGTCGGTCCGGTGGATGCGACGCAGGTATCGGCGGTACCGTTCCAACTCCAGTTGTTGATCGACCAGTTGTTGCTCGCACTCACGCAACCTTCCCTCGTCATCTGGCGCGGTCTGATAAGCGCCAGTAGCAGCCGTAGCAGAACCACCAAGGGGAGGTGGTTGTTCTGGAACGTTTGTGCCAGAGGCTTCGTTGTCTGGCACCTCTCTAGTAGGTGGATCCAAAGTGTGAGTCCGCGGTGAGGTAGCCGGCCTCATGCAGTTCCTCTCGCTTCTGTAGCCAGCTGTCACTTCGCGTTGGGTACCCGTAGTGGCTGCCCTCCAAGCTCGTCTCACAGCACTCGAGATCTGAGAAACAGAATCATGCGGTGATACAATAGATTCGATTTCGTCCTCCCTACACTCACTCCAGTACTGTGGTATTTGTCGGTACGGAGCAGCTCCCAAGCGGTAATCGACAAACACAGCTGGTTGTGGCCATTGACGTTCTACTCTGGTTCTGAACTCCTGAATCTGCTGCTGTCGATTAGCTGGGTCGGCCCAATAGGCTCGATGCTCCGCGTCCCAAGCCTGTAGTCGACGGCGGGCCGAAGGTACGCTGCTGGGTCGCGGTGTGGGGTCTCCTCTGCGATTAGTCACCCCATAGCGGAAACAGGCGTCTATCATCTCTCGGTCTTCTTGGTGAGAGGGAAGAAAGTCTCCCCACATCCGGAGAGTGCATGGGTGTTCGGCTAGCAGTTGTCCCTGAATCGACTGGTCACCCGCACCAGTCGGTCCTGCTCCGTTTCTTATGTCCGTAGTACTTCTAGCGTTTCGGACGGCAGGCTGACCAGGCTGGTCCAGAACATTCACCGTTGTTTCCTCACCTCTCGGTCTAGTAGGAGAGTGATCACGTCCAACCGTTCTTGTGTCCTCGTCCCAGTCCGACGGGCACGCTGAATCGACTTCAGCGCTCAAACACCGGTCTGGTTCCTCCTCATCACCACCCCGGGGCGAGAGTGGACGTGTAGGTTCTGCAGGTTGCACCATGCCCGGTCCACTGCAGCACACAGGCTCCCAGTCATCTGGCGTGACCGGTCGCGGAGGTGTCTGTCTGAGTTGTTGCACAGTTTCCTCCAAAAAGGGGTGCAGACGTCGGCTGTCACTCTCAGCCTGCTGGCGTATTTCCTCCATGCGTCTGGCCTCGTCCTCTGCGCGCCTATGCAGTGCCTCAGTGCGCTGGTCTACTGTCTGGCTGACAAGTTGGTACACCTCCTTACGCACGGCCGTAGATACCTTGGAGGCAAGAGTAGTAACTTGTTTGGCCTCCGTCTGGGCTCGCTGCTCTTCCATCTCGACGCGTTGTTGTTCAGTGACAGGAGAAACCTGTCCTTCCAATTCTAACTGCGCACACTCGGCGTAAGAAGCAGCAGGGCCGGGGGTGCATTGACGTCTTTGCTGGCGAGTACGTGGTGATTCCTGCATCACCTCTGCCTCAATGCCCTGTTGTAGATTTCGCCATGCAACGTCCCGGCCAGCACTACTACCAGTCTGTCATCCACTCTGACTACTGGTTGCCGACCGAGAGTGAGTAGTGGTAGGTGAAGGACCCTTTTCACGTTGTTTAGTAGGTGGGTCACTTCCAGCTGGCAGTCTCAACGAATGTGCACCCTCCGACGGTTGCTTGACACTGGCCTGTAGCCGCGGTGAACGACGCAGCGGCTGAGCATCAGCACTGGAACGTTGTCGCGGCGAATGTACAGACTTTGGCGGTGGGTTGACATTGGAGCGTAGCCGCGGCGACCGAATGCGCAGAGGCTCAGGTGGCAACCTTCTCTCCTCCTCTGCCTCATCTGAACTGCTGCTAGCCACCACGCGGCGGCGCGGTTCAGGCAGTGGCTGTTTTGTCACCGGCGGTGGTACGTCCTCCTCTAACTGCCGGTCTCGACCAGTTCTAGACACTCTACACGCACCCACCTGAGGTCTGGACGAAGTTCCAGGCGCAGTGATAGCTCTACGTCCTGGCGGCGCGCTCACTCCTCGTCCTCGCTGCTGACGTATTGGATGTACAACCAAGTTGGTAAAGGCCGGGTCTGCCGGCACGTTGACTCCGATAGGTAGTTGTACAGGCACCGGAAAATCGGCGCTAATGCGGCCGAAACTCGCCGGACCCTCCCACGTCTCCAACGTCCACATCTGAGGCTGATAAGAAACGGTTACCAGCGATGATGGAGACGGCGGAGGCGGCGGTTGCGTCACGTCAACTGTTGTAACCAAAGGCGGCCACTGTCCGTACGGAGGCAGTGGCGGCGGCTGCGCAGTGGCAGGTGGCTGAATCTGTAGTGGCCACTGTGGCGGAGCAGTTGTCGGCCACACCGGCGCTGGACCCCGAACGAGTGGCAAATAACTTGGCCTTACCGGCCGACGCTCGTCCTCCTCTCTACTAGCCGACCGGCGCGAATCGTTCCTCATCTGAGCAGAGCTTATTTGCCGGTCCGACTTAACCGACGCAGCTCTGCCTCTTACCGCAGTAAAGCGCGGCGGCGTAGTTTCTGACGTAGCAGTTAATCGGGGAACGTCTTCCACAATGGTGGACCCCGAATATTCTGACGACGGAGCAGAAGTTTTGGTGATCATACATGTAGCTGGGTTTTCGGCTGGGGGGGTTTTTTCCAGATCCAAAATAGGGTTTCAGCACTATTTCCAAAGGGGGTTTCAGCGACCTTTTTTTGGTGTCCAAAAGTGGGTTTTAGCGACCTTTTTTGGGCTCAAAACAGGGTTTTGAGGACTAAAAATCCGGTAAAAATCCTGTCAGAAGTGCAAAAATTCCCTATAAAACCCTATTTATTGGTTTAAAATGTGCAGAAAATCCTATTTTTTATAAAAAACGTGCAAAAAACATGTTTTTGCTTTAAAACATGCAAAAAGCTCTATTTTACTCGACAGAATAGAGCTAAAATGCCTATCTGGAACCCTATTTAGAGATTTTGAAACAAAAATTAGGGCACTGAAACCCTGTTTAGGGTTTTTGAGACCCAAATTAGGGCTCCGGAACCCTATTTAGGGCTTTTGAAACCCAAATTAGGGTTCCGGAACCCTACTTGGGCCTCCAGAAACCCTGTTTAGTCTCTGTGAAACCCAAATTAGGGTTCCGGAACCCTATTTGGGCCTCCAGAAACCCTGTTTAGTCTCTGTGAAACCCAAATTAGGGTTCCGTAACCCTATTTAGGGTTTTTGAAACCCAAAGTAGGGTTCCGGAACCCTATTTAGGGTTTCAGAAACCCAAATTAGGGTTCCGGAACCCTATTTAGGGTTTCAGAAACCCAAATTAGGGTTCCGGAACCCTATTTAGGGCTTTTGAAACCCAAATTAGGGCTCCGGAACCCTATTTAGGCTTTCAGGTACCCAAAACAGGGTTTCGGAACACTATTTAGGGTTTCTGAAACCCTAAATAGGGTTCCGGAGGCATTACTTTGGGTTTCTGAAACCCTAACTAGGGTTCCGGAACCCTATTTAGGGCTTTTGAAATGCTAAATTACGGTATATAAGTCTTGAAACCCTGAATTTTAGCAGTTTGTAACCCAAAACAGGGTTTCAGAAAAAACCCCCCCCAGAATTCGGCTGGGGGGGTTTTTTGCCGAAAATCGGGCCTGGGGGGGCTAAACCCCCCCAAACCCCCCCTCCTACATGTATGTTGGTGATGGCTCGTCGGGGAACGTCGTCCACGGCGGTGGACCCCGAACGTGGATAAGGCTGAGCGGTAGTAGCAGTAGTAGTACCGGCGTGCTGTTGGGGAACGTCATCCACAACAGTGGACCCCACACGTCGGTAGGGTATGGCCCGAATGGCCAAACCTTCCTCGGTAGTGGAACGTGGCTGCATAAAATCTGACGCGTCGATTTGGCGGGGTACGTAATCTGCAGCCGTAGGCCCCGCTCGTCGGTCAGGTATGGCTCGAATAGCCAGACCCTCCTCCTCACTGGAACGTAGTGGCACAGAATCTGACGCGTAGGTTCGGCGGGGAGCGTCATCCACAGCAGTGGACCCCAACCATCGGTGAAACTGAGCAGTGCTAGTAGTAATGCCGGTCTGTCGCTGGGGAACGGCATCCACAGTTGTGGACCCCAAGCGCCAGCCGGGCCTGGATCGACTAGCCAACCCTCCGTCTGCGTTAGAATAGACCTGAGTAGTTACTGGCTCACCGGTTGGCTGATGTAGTTGTCGAGACGTCGTCGGTGGCGCATTAAGAGTAGCGCCGGCTCGTCCTGAGGCAGTAGTAGGAGCAACCGGTGGCGGCATGGGTCCTCACCCGGGTCCCGACTCAGTGAGTTGTTGCTGGTGTTGCAGACGAGACGTCGTCTCTCCCGGCGCGCTACAGGAAGCGCTACAGGAAGGGTCTGGGTGTAGTAGCTGCCGGCGGCGGCATTTGTCCTCGCCCCGGTCCTGGAGACGTAGCAGTAGTTGCCGGCGGCGGCATGTGTCCTCGCACCGGTCCTCGAGGTGGCTGTGCGCTCGTTCCTCTTCCCGTGGGGAATCCTCGACCCATGTCTCTCCTCCTCAGCATTGGTGAGCTGTCGTTGTCGCACTCCATCCTTAGAACAAAAAGCAGCGATTTAAAGAAATCTCGGTGGCACGCCTCCAAATCTGTCCTAACCCGACACTTCTCTCGTTGGTTCCACCTGGGGTCGCGGACAGATGATGTTGTAGAAGAGGAGAGAAAAGATGTTGTTTTTGGTGATTACACAGATTTTGTAGTAATGGCCGGTTATGTCAATAAAACGATAGCCGACTGACAGCAAAACACGGTAGAGAAGCAGGAAAGACACGTTGTTGCACCGTTAAAGAAAAGTAGAAAGAAGAAAGTTGAAAAGAAACCGGGTTGACGATGGCTGCTGACGACGCTCATTTACCGCCCAATAATCGTGTTATTGGGGAGCCGAACGGAGGGGCCCTTTAACCGACCAGTGATCGTGTCGCTGGTGAGCCGTACGGAGGAGGCGACCTGAGAACCACCCGAGCCACACTGAGGCAATCGACGCGGAACGCAGCAAAACCGCACTACAGGCAGTCAGGAAGACAGAGGCAGCTCACTTCAGGAGTCGACCGGTGCCTTGTCACGCAGAAACGCAGCTTCTTAGGTTGACTTTAATTTGCAACCAGCCGCACACAAGAAACAAAAACAGCCAAAGTGAAGAAATCAGACAGGCTTAGGGCCCGCCAGACAGACGTAGAATATTCTAGAAAGATATCACTCAAAATATCGACCAATCACTAGCCTTCGTTCTTCTCGGCCCTCTCCTGATTGGTCGGAAGAACCGCGACGGGCTCGGCGATCGGCTGCCAAACCACGCCCTGTCTCGTGTTTGCCGTAGGAGCCGGTTCTCGCAGTGCGCCCTGAGTTGTCAAGGGGTCGGCGGCAGTTCGAAAAGGCCGGGTCTGTACAGCAGCTACTGGTTACACAAAATCTTTAGAGAGTAAAGTTTACACTGGTATTTTATTCTCAGCTTTTAACGTATATAAACGTACTCTAATCAGGGCTTCTTTTGTATTGTAAAGCCAGAAACTATACACGTAAATTCACTTATAAGGGAATAAGAAAAAACAAGCCAGCACAGTCAGCGTTTATTTCTAGGGCGGTTTCTGAGCCATCAGCTTGGCGTACTCTTTGCTCCAACACAGACAGTCCTCGCTCTTGCCATCCAGTGAATGCTGCTGCTTGCAGCTGCCACACTCGTAACTGCGGTTCGCCTGCGGCTGTGGACACTGACAGAAGCTGCTTCGTCTGCTTTTGAAACACTTGGAACAGACGGCCTGTTCCAAACAACTCAAAACAAACACTTTTTGATTTGCTTGAAACGCTCGATCACACGCGTAGCAGCTGGCCCATAACGCTGACCTAAAGTGGCCCATCTGTGCAAAGAGCGCAGTGCGATCTTCACATTTCTTCGCCATCGTGTAGGAGACTGCGAGTTTCATCGTCACCAGGTCACCGTAGAACAAGTGACCTATCTGGTCGCGATTCGCCTAAAACTGGCCAATAAACAAACAATCCGATAAAACAAGAGAAAACACGTGCTCAGATTTCGTGTATGTTCCAATGGTTGCCGAATTGGAACTAAGATTACCACCAAGTTTATCTTCAAAACTGGGAACGCAGTTAGAGTTCTACATGATGACCAAAAGTAGTTTTGCTGGGTCTTATAATAAATAATACAGGGTGATTCACATATCCCGTCCGGTTCCGCAAGTTCAGCAGTTTTTTGGTTGTGGACCGAATCGGCTGATTTTTGGATATAATATGTGGATATACTTCGCCTTTCACTGTATAAAACTTCTGCTTATTTCATCACGAAATGCCTGAAAACGGGAAATTCTACCGCAGACTGAAATTTCCGACCTTGGCGCTAAATATATTTGGCTTGTGCGCGATAGGCTAGTGTTTGAGTGTTGAAAATTTTCTTAAACCATAGTGGGTTGACGCTTTATTCATTTTTCAACACAAACCGACATTTTTAGCAGTTGTGATAGCTATTTCGGTGAAGGAACGTGCAAAATGCGCTGTGCAGTTTGAGTGGACCAAAAACACCGAGATTGTTCCGCCTGCAAATTGGGATAGAACGCTAGCCTTCACGATATATCTGCATCCGCCGGTGGCATGAATGGCTGATCGAAAAGGGCAGTCTGTCCAACGAAACTCAGAAAAGCGTCCACCAACCAGCGTGGAGGGTGGAATACCACCAGCGGCTGCAGAAAGTGATTGAAAACAGTGACCACTGTCATGTGTGAGTGATTAGGTGTGATTGAGTACGTACGTGTTTTACCAGTGAGTACCTGCTGTATTCTAATTTGTATTACTGACCACGTTAGGGTCACACGTACTGGACTGGACCGGCTCAGATAGGCGCCTCTGATTGTCAGTCTTGCCTGCTCGTTGTGCCCGTATACACTTGCTATATAAATGTTCTAACCCTACCACTCCGCCACTGCGACACTGGCAACACCGGTGAAGAAAAGCCATACCTATTGGCATTGCTGCGCACCCACGCCTACCGTGCTACGTTTTCACCGAGTTCAAGAAGCGACGGTACAACAGCGCAGACGGGCACAGGCAGACTCCCCTCTACAGGATGGCACTCGACAATGTGGCACCGTGCGCCAGAAAAGCTCAAGTGCAACCGCCGACCGAGCTACCAAGAAGCGCGCCGACCAGCAACTCTCTACCGACGACACCGAAAACCGCTGCTATACTGCATTGGCGAAAGCGAAGGCCGAGTCGTCAAACAACGACCTACTGCTGTCAACAACCGACCAACTATTTCCACCATTCAACCATTCAACACCGCCGTTTTGGTTCACTGGCCAACGAGGAATCTACGTACAACTGCGCCAAACCTCGGTCAGGTATTTTTGTTGGGTTAGGAGGCTTCGAGCGCTCTAATTACCTTTTCCCAAAACGTGGTTGTTATTTTGAAACGCCCCGAGCACAGCTTAGACCTTCTTGTTTTGAAAACAGCGTTATCATTATTTGGCTACTGGTTGTGTGTACCGAGTGTGTAAATAACACCTGGGGCCCCACGAAAAGAAAAACACTCAAACGCCTAAACCGGTTAGCCCGCATCTACAGTAGACTACAATATGTAGTGGTAACATGTATTGCTGTGTTGTACGTATGTACAGTGTTGGGTGTGGTTGATTTGTTACAGCAGAAACCGGGTCATATTATTCGTTGTTCTCCGGCTGCCAAGCCGACAAGTGCAGCCCATGTAGTCACTGCCATAGAGGGTACGGCCGCCAGCCCCACTCACTGCATCCGTGCATCGCGACCGAGCCATGGCGGCCCCCAAAGCAAATGGGGTACCAACTGCAGTACCAGAGGACCACTCCGTGTGGGAAGCGCGGGTCATAGTTGCTCACACGGTCTCTCGCGGCGCTCCACTCACCAATCCCCGGGACAGGGACGTCAGGAGCAAATTTGTGTTTTGTTTGGCAGCTCATTTGTCTTTGTTGTAGACCGAGCTACGATCGTGCGCATCGCTGGTGTGGTTTTCTACGCAGCCGCCTCTGTCGCGGGCTCAACGTCGGTCGACCACCACACGCAGCCTAAGACATCTGACTTGCAAGCTGATGTGCTGGGACTGCCACACCTGGGCATCACTTCGCTGCCGCAACTGCCAAACGGTCGCTCTGCCAGCTACTGCACCCTTGACGCCAACAAGCAGGCATTCCCCTGCTACACCTACTGTACTGGTCAGCTGTTCTTCAGCAATGTGCTTCAATCTGTCTTCAACCCCACTTAGTCATCATTGGACACCAGGGTTCTGTGTCAACACCCACTCGTGTGTAAGTACTGTACATCTGTTTTGCAACTGGGCAGGCTTGTAGCGCCTAGTGCGGTGTCCATAGTGGCTGGGTGGCGGCGACTTACAACCCCTACGCTTTTCCAGAAGACTCATCAGGGTCCGGGGGTACGGGAGGCTGGGGGCTGTCCTAACCGTGATCCTGGCGGGCTCCACTTGGGTGTCGAAGGAGCTCCGGCACTAGCTGTGGGGTGGCCAGGGGTCGCGGCGAAGACTCCGAACACCAACCCTTTCCCTGTCGCCGTGTCCCACCCATGCCTGCTATCACTGCTACCACTACTGTCAGCCAATGGGGTGTGTCGACTACAGTATGTGCAACCAACTCGCAGACTGTGTAGACGTTCCTACAACGCTAGCACTTGCCAGCCAGCGGCCCTACGCACACAGGGCTCAGTCAGCTACCATGTCAGTGGCAGTTCTGATCAGGTCAGCGACTCGAACAGTCTACCAAGCGTCAATGGGACTGTGGTCACAGATAGTGCTGTAGGCACGACTTGTACCACAACAACGACCCGCCACCGACCGCAACGTCAGCCAGGCGTGAGATGGGTGCAGTTCTCACGGCCACCGGTCAAGCCTCACCAGAGCTATGGGCAGCCCATGCGCACAAGGGGCCCAACAGAAGCCGGCAACTGTGATAATACTTGTGATTTGCTCTGTGTTGAGTTGTACTGTATTGCATGTGTGCCTAGCATGTACACCAGCCACCGCAGCGTGCACCAGGCTGTGGCCAGGCCAGAAGGTGCTAGCAGACAACTGTTAGCTGGACAGTCAGGTTCCACAAAACTCAAGTCAGTTGTGCTGCAATGGTGTGCTAGGACAGGCGTGGCTAGTCAAACGCCACCAACAAGTGAGCCTGTACCAAACAAAGCGTCAGTTGTGGTACAGAAGTACATGTCAAACCTGCACCAAAACCAACACACGTGTTTGCAATCACCTGCAAGTTCAGTGAGTACTGTGTGTGCATATGCTTTACAGGGCATGGATGAGCAGCTCGTGCCTGCAGAGTATCTGGGTGATCAATGCAACAAGCTGGCCAAGTGTAGTGCAAGCAAACAGCCCAGTCCAGGGCTACAGGTCAGCTGCAGTGACATTGGTGTGCAGTTCCATCAGACCAGGTCTAGCGTTCTGCATACACTACCAATGAGCAACGGTCAGACAGGGAGTGATAGCCGGGAGGAATTCTCCACCAGCAGAAACTCAGCTTTGTCACAGCCACACTTGACTTGGAATGGGCTCCAAGTTAGCTGCAGCTTCAAGCAGTCAACCTTGTCGCACAGGAGAAGAAAACGTGCTACATGCCTGAGCTGGCTGGAGCTGGGATCGAGGATTCCCATGCATGTAACGCTGCAGTTTCGCAACAGGCTTTACACTGTCATTACTCGGTCTGTTGGAAGGACTGAGTTACCACCTCTTCAAACCGTCATTACTCGGTCTGTTGGGAGGACTGAGGCCCCATCACAACAATGGAGCAGATCGACATCGACATGCAGTTTGAGGGCTACAACCAGCACAGCTAAGCTGACGAGCCAACACTGGGATGTGCAGACTGCTGTTTTCAAGTCGCCCCAAGACTCCTTGTCACCTGTCGGTAGTGTCATTGTTGATGTCCAGTGGTCATCATTCAGCTACTGGAAGCTGGGAAACCACACCATCTGGAACACTGCACTGTGCAACAGTCCAACAGGTGTGTCAAAGTGGCTACCCACGTGGACATCACAGCTTCATTGGCTCTGCACTGCACACAATGAGGGCACTAAGCAAGGAGAACCAAGTGTAGTGCCAATGCCAAATCAAGTCAGTGCAAACAAGACACCACCAATCCTGCTGATGGTTCGGCAGAAGCAATCGGGTTCAGTTCAACCATACCTTTACCAGCAGCAGTCTACAGCCAAACACGGTGAGTATCGCGGAATTTGGGGCCAGGAGCAACGCAGACGTAGTGATATGTGTCCTGCCCACTACAATGCCTGCCAGGCTGAGGCATCAAGCAAGGCAGTTGGGTCCGTTTTCACAAGAGATGCTCAGTGCATGTACACTACTGCTGAGGGTCTTAGTCCAGCCAAAGGAGCAAGCACTACAAAGCATCACCTGACTGTGGATAGTCAGGAAGCCATGTCAGGATCAGAGCCGCTCACTCAGTCACCTCTTCCTGGCTTGAGGACCGCACCCACTGACTGCCCATTCCGCAAATTTGACTGCTCACGCACCAACCGCCAAGGACAGCTGAAGCAGCCATCCAGTGGTGGAAGAATCAGTGGCAATGTGAACACCAGTGCTGTGAGTCAGAAGCACACGGTTCAGAACAGCAACCACCCAAGCATGCTCGATCATCTCAGCAACCTGGCTCAGCAAGCTGTGTTTCTACTTAGCAATCCGCTAACGTCAAGCCAAGCAATGGAGTGCTGGCACTATGCCAAACTACCTGCCCGCTTCAGTGTATGGTTACACTTGCGGTGGCAGAAGTCATGGTGTTGCTGCCGATGTCTTTCAACCCAACTGGCAAACACTTCATGCCAGATGATGCAGAAGTCAGTCCAGCGCGTCTGTGCATCGATTGGACAAGTAGAGCTGCCCAGGATGTCTGAGCCTCAGGGCCAAAGCCATTGCAACCCCTTGTCATCATCGCAGACCTTGGGTACTACAATTCGCGCAGCTATGAGAATAACAACACAGTGTGCAAGTGCCTTATGGCATCCATTCTGCTTCTATCCAGCTGCACAGCCATTGCCACAGCTACACAAGTGAGGGACAGTCGACAAGCTTCCGCTTCTGAGCGCACCGTGCAGTCATTACTGCTAGATTGCCACACTACCAATGGCACCTGTCGACGTCTCAAAGAACTCTATCAACCTTCCTGTTCACCACAGCAGCAAACCGGTAGAAGACATGTATCCTCAACTACATGATCTGTGATATGTTGTGTGTGTCTCTAGTTTATTCACTTCATTCTGCCGGTCCGGCACCGCCTCTTTTCAAAGAGGGGGGTGGTGTCATGTGTGAGTGATTAGGTGTGATTGAGTACGTACGTGTTTTACCAGTGAGTACCTGCTGTATTCTAATTTGTATTACTGACCACGTTAGGGTCACACGTACTGGACTGGACCGGCTCAGATAGGCGCCTCTGATTGTCAGTCTTGCCTGCTCGTTGTGCCCGTATACACTTGCTATATAAATGTTCTAACCTTTACCACTCCGCCACTGCGACAACCACCACGTTGAAGTGCATAAAAAGTGACGTAGTGCATGGAATTTGTTGAAATTTGAAACAGTAAAATGCTAAGTGTGTCGAACTAGGTGTGGTTAAAAACCAGGGCTGTTGGGTCGGTTTTTTTCCTCGGATTTTTTCGTTTTTTCCCGAAAAAAACCGGTTTTTTCCTAGGGGCTCGGAAAAAAACTAAAATGCGGGAAAAACTCAAGCAAGTTTTTAAAGGAAAAAGACACAACATCTGGTTAAATTCGCTTCAAATGCTTTGAATTTACGTTAATAGAAGCCCTACAAGCATTTCCATTACGTAACTTAGCTGTTTTTGGCAAAAAATAGTGGTACCATTTTCAGGCAACTTTTATTATTGTATTTTCGTTGTTATAAAATCAAATTACTACTCTAAAAGATGAAATTAGTGCATTTTGTAACGAAACTCGTTGAATTCTGCAATAAAAAGCGATTGTTAAAATTTTTTGTGTCATCTTGGAAAAAAACTTCTGGAAAAAACCGAAAAAAAAACCGAAAAAAAAAACCGGCTTGAGTTTTTTTCCGGAAAACAAACAGCCCTGTTAAAAACCCTATTTAGGATTTCTAAGCTTTAAAAACCCTGTCTAGGGTTTCAAAGTAACCTAAAAATTCCTGAGGGGGTAGCGGTCGGCTGAGGGGGGTAAGTCAGAGCATGAGGGGTGAAGCCCTGCAGGCATGTATGTAACAGCTCCGGGCCGACCTGGGGGGAGGGGGAGGGGGGTTTTCCTCAGGTGGGGGTAGACCTAATTCGTAGTACTACAAACTACATATTTTCGGCGATTATGACGTCATCAAGACAACAAATTAACTAAGACTACATATTATTTTGACTGACTACAAATTGACTACAAACTACTTTTTCATAATTTGCGAATTTGTAGTCAATCTGTAGTCATTTTTCTTGGAAATTTTCCGAATTTTTATTGCAATTTTACATAAATTGAGTCCCCATCGGCCTTTGAGCTGCCTTGAGCATATGACAATCTTACCAAATACCAAGAACGAAACTATTTTTTATCTAAAGTGTTAGAAAGGTCGTTTTTCCAATTTTCCCGCTTTTTTTACCTCTATAAATTTTCAAAGAATGGTAACCACATGATTGACTTTTGTACATTAGTTCGTGTTTTTTCTTGTCTTAGTTGTTAAAAAAATATCTCATTCTATTTTTAAAAATACCAAATGTTCAGCATTGGAATTCTGTTGAACATTGAATTCCGTCTGTTTGTTTCCAGAAATATCGATTAGAAAAGACGGTTTTTTCACAGAAAAAACAGTTAACAAGCTTTTCGTTATTATTTTTGCAAAGCATTTCGATGACGGATTGTTCAATTGGCAAAAATTTGCAGTAATATCGAATTTCTGACGTTTGGTAACCTGACTACAAATTGACTACAAACTACAGTCCCGCTCTCAAACAGCTCGACCAACAGCCAATATTGGCCAATATTGGCAAATATCGCCAACGAAGCCAACAGGCGCGCTGGGTCACCAACAGGACCCACAAATGACTCACACCAACAACAAAACGACAACACCGCCGCCAACAGACCGCCGGCGCGCAATTTTATTAGGTAAACCGGCCGCCGGTCAGTGCTTAGAAAGCAGTGCGCGCAATTTTATTGGGTAAACCGGCCGCCGGTCAGTGCTTAGAAAGCAGTGCGCGCAATTTTATTAGGTAAACCGGCCGCCGGTCAGTGCTTAGAAAGCAGTACGCGCAATTTTATTAAGTAAACCGGCCGCCGGTCAGTGCTTAGAATGCAATGCAATCAATTGCGTGCCCTCAACACGAACCACATTGGTGACAGAGCCTAAAAGAGTAGGGACCAATAAGACCAAGTAGCGGCCAACGGTCAGATCGCCCTACACACCAACAGCAATTAACGCCCAGCCAACAGCAATTAACGCCCAGCCAACAGGGCCAACAATCGCATGCAAAGAATGCCTGGTTGTTGGCCCAATTCTCGTCCAATTCTAGCAGTTGGTCGAGCTGTTTGAGAGCGGGACTGTAAGACTACATATTTTTTGAACCTGAATTTGACAACTACAAACTAAGACTACAAATTATTTTCGCGAAAATTTTTAACTACAAACTAAGACTACAAATTGAAATTCTCTCAGAAATAGGTCTAGGTGGGAGGGGGGGTCGATGGGGGTTTCGCCCAGAGGGGGGTCCAAAATTTCAAAAAGCTCCAAAACGCCTGGAAATGCAGTAAGGGCAGTAACGTTTTTTCAGTACGGACGCTAAAAATCGCTATTTTAAGCTGCCAAATAGCGTTCTAGAGTTAAAAACAAGCAAAAAATGACAAAAAGGGCTTCCAAAAACACCGATTTCTCTTAAATATCAGCAGTGGAATCGCCAAATTCGGTTTCTAAAGGCTTTTCAAGTGAATTTTAGGCTAAAAATTAGTGATTTCTGACCCAGTTTGTTAATACTGGAAGCACTACTAGTACTTGTATTTTTTTGGTCGGGGGGGGGGTCCCCTTAACCTGTCTCGGGGTGGGGGGGGGGGGGGGGGGTGGGTGGGGTTGGCCTGTCCAGCTGGGGGGTAACCCCCAACCCCCCCTAGTACATGTATGCCTGCAGGCCCCCTTTTGCTTATGTCTGGCTTTCGGTTGCCTCACTAAAGGCGCCACACCTACAGTACATACTGTACGTAACTCTTCTAGCTTTACCTATGACGATCCGAACATGAATACCTTAATAACATCCAGCGACATGCAAGCAACGATCGGCAGACAGGGCTGCGCAGCGTCAACACTGAAATTGTACTGGTGTATCCATTTCAGCCATTGCAACGCTGTTCCCCGATCTGCAACGTTGGCCTTGAGAGAGATGAACTGAGCACAGCGAGTCTTCAGAGATTCCGCTTGGAACTTGTCGGCTAATCGCATCAGCACTCCCAACGAGTCACCTAGAATCAGTATACATTCAATGCTACTCAAAAACCAAGCACATACATTGTATGTACGTACCAGTGATAGTTTTGTCTGCAGGCTGGTGCAGCAGAATCTGGAGAAAGCAGAGGATATCTGCCGGGTCTTCGTCTTTGATTTCGAACGTGTCATCGTGCTTTTCTTTGAAATCGTCCGTGAAGAGCGCGCGGAAGTAATCGCTGACTTTGCTCAGCACCTCTTTGCAGACGAAAAACCGTTCTTCGCCGACGACTAGAGTGGTCTGGCAGTCAAAGAAACAGTTTCCGGGCTTGAGGAATGGACTGTCCAAGACCTCAGCTTTCTGGCAGGCCATGGTGAATCTACACACCTTAACTATGTACCATACATGTAACAGGTCATCCGCCGATGGTGGGAGGGGGGTTGGGGGGTCTGACGCCGGCCGGGGGGTCTGAGCCAAAATTTTGGGGGAGGGAGGTGGGCACTAAAAAACGCTCAAAAATCGAGAAAAATCGCAATTTTTGGCCTAAAAATCGCTAATTTGGGCTGAAATACAGCTAAAAAGTGCTGTTTTGCAGGCGATTTTGGCAATTTTTGTGTGTGAAAGTGTAAAAAATTGCAAAAATTTGCTCGAAAATTTACTTGCCAGAAAAATCGGAGGTGGGGGGTCGGTGAAATCGTCTCGGCGGGGGGGGGGGGCATCCGAGGGGAGTCTGGCCTAAGTCGGGTGGGGGAGCAGACCCCCCAGACCCCCTGTTACATGTATGCTATGTACGTACACAGATGACAGGTTATTGCTGTTTACAAAGCATATTTCAAAAAGAGTGAATTATGAGTCTTTCGCGAATAGTACGTGTAACTGCTTGTGGAAGCGCCGAGCGTTTTTTGCTCATAACCAAATATGTAGACGGACCCGAGCTCTGCACTAGGGTATATAAGCTAATCTTCGCAACGGAAAAATTAGCTTTTTCTGTAGTCAGAATGACTGCGATTTTTTCAGCGAACTAAAAAGCAGTCCATAAAAAAGTCGAACCCTGGTCTGAACTGAACAGCTGATTTTTCAAAATCGGCCCTGACAATTATAACTTTGAGGCATTGTAGAACTCATAAAGCCATGGACGTATTTGCTATCCGATTTTTTAGATGCCCTACAACCAAAAATACGGCCCTTTCAATGGGCGTTGTTTTCCGGTCTTGGCAGTTTTATGTCCGGGTTCAGGTTTTCCTGAATAAACGTTTACATATGTACATACATGCCCTTCAAAAACCGCGATTTTGACCATTTTTGCCAATGAGGTCCCAATTTAAAAAGGGTAACTCCTTCTTTAGTGGACCGATTTTGATGTGGTACGGCTTATTAAACAGCTAATTGGACACTCTATCAGGCAGTATACATAAGGCAATCCAAGATTCAACTTTTTTTACTTCTCTTCGACTTTAGCAGACAATAACTCGAAACATGAAAGTATGACAACCAAGCAAGATAATGGCAGATTCGAAATTTACGTGCAATTTTGCGTTTGATGGCAGCATCGTTGATGCTGAAAGCTGGGACAAAAGCAGTGAAAAGTTAGTTTGAATACAGCTGTCTGAAGCCCTCATTTTTCCCTTATGAAATAGAGCTGCGTGACATAGAAAAGCTGTAAGTCAGTAAATGAGCAATCAATTTTTTACAGAAAATACATCATTTTAGAGGCAATCGGATAAGCTTTAAAACCATCTATGTATGTTCACTATAGCTTGCCCAACTTAACTTTGCTTTTCCACGGTATAACAAACAGCTTTTGCATTTTGGTATAGGCAATATCTCAGAACTAAGAAAGATAACTGAGCAAGATAAAGGCAGATTCCAAATCTATGCGCAATTTTGCGTCTGATGATGGTACAGTATTTTTGTTGCTGAAAGCATGGACCTACAGTAAGCAGTAGAAGGTTGGGTTGAGAGCGGCATTCCAGAATCCCTCGTTTCTACATTATGAATAAGAGCTCCCAGATTAAAGCAAATCCTTTTAACTGCTTAGGTTATAGCTTTCAACAACAGAAATTTGACGCAGAATTGCGCACAGATTTCGAATCTGCCATTATCTTGCTCGGTTACTTTTACTCTACGCAGCTTCGAGTTATTGGCTGCTAAAGCTGAAAAAACGTCAAAAAAGTTCAATAACAGGAGGGGTGTAGAATTTAGTTTTACTTAGATTCTGACACTCAGGAACTCTGAAACTTAACCGTTAACTGCAGATTTAGTAAATCGATTATTTTTCAATTTCGCAACTTTGCTTTGAAGGCTTCTAACTGGACTTGTGCTGTTCAAGATGCAAAAAAATCGTGGTTTTGGATAGGCCACTGACCCAACTGCATCGTATTAGCATACCGGTTCGAAACCACAACTTTCGCAAATTTGCCTACTGTGATGGCCGGTTGGTATGCGGGCCGAGGCGGATTTTACAAACGTTCATACGGCATTCCGGTGGTGTTTACAGTTTCTGCAAGTATCAGAATCGATGTCTCTTGGTTTATATAATCTTTTCTGTGAATTTCAGCAAAATCGATTGAGTTGGTCTGGTCTCGAGTTTTTTCAATGCCCCAGAAATCTGATCTGCCCCAGAAAACGGCCATTTTTAGCATTTTCAGTCAACTTTTCACAGTGTATATCTCTGGAATAGTTGGACCTAGAATCGATATGAACACATTTGGAAATCCCATGGTCTCTAAATTGTAATTCGCTGAAAACTTGCAATAATCCTAACTACAGCATTAAAAAAAACTGATTTTTTCCGTTTCGCAATTAGCAGGGAACGTTGCACAAACTAGGTTATACTGTAGTACAGAGCTTACGTACAGTAGGTCCTTCTACAAC
Source organism: Sabatieria punctata (assembly GCA_030248155.1). NCBI lineage: Eukaryota > Metazoa > Nematoda > Chromadorea > Araeolaimida > Comesomatidae > Sabatieria > Sabatieria punctata. The sequence goes on along the minus strand of JASANB010002071.1, from coordinate 12,942 downwards.
TTTGGCCATGAGGCAAAAAAGGCTCCGGCGCTTCCATAAGAAGTTAATCGCAAAAAACTCATAGTTCACTAATTTTTGAAATACAGCACAGGGTCTGTAAAAACCAACCCCGTAGATTTTTTACTGTAGCAACCGCATATTTCAACAGATTTGAATGAATAACTTCTACTAAGTAAGATACTCTGCTTAGTTCCTGAGATATTTGCCCTCAAATTCAAAGTCAACCGTGATTTTGACAATGAACAAAAAGCGAGTTATATCATTATTACGTTGCACTTCATAATAAAACGGATCCCTACTGCTGAGGGCTTAGGAGGCTTTACTGGTGACACACGTGCCCGGTTACTCCACCAGTAAAGTCTTGTGAGCCCTCAGCAGTTGAATCTGTTTTTATTAGTAAGTGCAACGAAATCGTTCTTTTTCAATGCCAAAATCTGTTTTGAGTTTGAGGGTGAATATCTCAGGCAGGAACTAATCAGACTGTCTTAAAAAATTTCACCAATCTTTCAAGAATTTATCCTTCTTTGATTCAAAAAAGGATTCGGGTTAGGTGTAGCTGGAGGGGGGAATCAGGGAAGGTCAGAAATGGACTATCATATATTAATTAATCAACTTTCATACTGCATGACTGTACAACTCCGGAACGTGCCCCATACTGATGCGTACGTACCCCTAGGGGTATTTTTAAATTTTGGAAAACAGGCTCTCCGGAGCGTGCCTATACTGATACGTCCCATAGGGGTACTTTTAGGTTATTAAAACAGGCCCTCTGGAGCGTGCCCTAAACTGATGCGTCCCCCTCTAGGGGTATTTTTATATTTGGAAAACAGGCCCTCCAGAGCGTGCCTATACTTATGCGTCCCCTAGGGTATTGTTATATTTGGCATTAGCAGGGAACGTTGCGCAAATTAGGTTATACTGCATGTTTAGCTTTCCTTTATTACTTTTTAAAATGAGCCACAGATAGAGATGAATATTTTTAACCATTGAAAGCGATTCCCCGTCCCACTTTGTTACTTCTTGTCCACACAAATAACGTATGTACTGCAGCTTTCTTTGTAGATTAATGTAAAATTTATCACTCACGACAAATTCGTGCCTAAAGTTTAGGCTGAAATTTTTGAATTTTCAGAGAAGTTATTCAAATAGCTCAGGGCGCAATTCAACTGTTATGCAGAAAATTTTGTTTAATCTACCTAAAAAGGAGTATGAAATAGCCAGAATCGATTCGTGTAGCTTCCTAGACACTCCTGACAAGGTTACCTGGTTTAAATCCTCTTGAATTTTTAATTTTATGCTAAAAATTATTTGATTTTCATCAATTGCTGGGCCAGATTGAATTCCCCCTAAAAACCCCCCTAAATTTTGAAAAATTCCCCCAAATTTTCCCCCTAACCCCCAAATCGAATTTTTGACCCCAAATCGGAAAAAATCCCCCCAAATTTGGGGGGAATCCCCAACCTGGCAATACTGTATACATATATTAATTAACTTTCATATGACTGTATGACTCCGGAACGTGCCCCATACTGATGCGTACCCCTAGGGGTATTTTTATATTTGGAAAACAGGCCCTCCGGACCGTGCCCCGTACTGATGCGTCTCTAGGGTATGTATATTTATATTTGGAAAACAGGCCCTCCAGAGCGTGCCTACACTGGTGCGTCCCCTAGGGGTACTTTTATGTTTTTAAAACAGGCCCTCTGGAGCATGCCCTAAACTGATGCGTCCCCTAGGGGTATTTTTATATTTGTAAAACAGGCCCTCTGGAGCGTGCCTATACTGATGCGTCCCTCTAGGGCTTTTTATATTTGGAAAACAGGCCCTCGGAGCGTGCCTATACTGATGCGTCTCTAGGGTTACTTTTAGGGTTCCGACGATATATCGATATCGAAAAGTCGATATATCGACCCTTTTTCCAATATCGATATCGATATCGCGATATTTCCAATCGATATTTTCGATATTTTTGTGTGCGGAAAAGTGAGAAAAATAAAACTGACACCAAGTTTATTTCTCTGGAACAGCAAAAAAACAGTTTTTCCTGAACAGCTAAAAATCGATGGTATAGTCAAAACCTAACAGTGGCATGATAGTTCTCAGGAACATCAAATCAATTTCTCGGCATTCTCAGCTTTTAGACAGCAACGCTTAGGTTCTTAAACGTCTGCCTGCAGCAACACTGAAGAGCTGCTCACTCTGCACATTTGAAGCATGAGGGCAGAAGCAGACATGGGCTAGCATTTTGCCTGAGCGGTGGCAAATTTTCAAATCCTGAGGGGTACCGCCGGGCTGATAGGTGGTTGAAAGGATCGTGAGGAAAAAAGTCGGATTTTTACTAAAGTGAAGCTTTTTGGCTTATGTATTTATCATTAAAATAAGTTAAAATACGCTATTCTGTCTGAGCTCATTTATGCCTAATGAGGGTGGGGCATCGGCCTGAGAGGTTAACCGCTTCAGTGAAAGGGCTTCAGAAGGGCCACTGATTTTCTTGCATAACTATAAATATCGATATCGATCGATATTGAGCTGAAAATATCGATATCGATCGATATTGAGCTGAAAATATCGATATCGATATCGAATATCGACAAGTTTTGACATCGTCGGAACACTAGTTACTTTTATATTTGTCAAAACAGGCCCCCGGGGCGTTTCCTATGCTATGTAGTGATCATTAGACTCGTCAGGCGAAGGGCCTTCGAATGACATGACATGACCATTTTTTGAAAGATTTTGAAATTTTGCCAAAAAATAATCGATAATCTATATTTGTCGACAGAACTCGTTAATTTATAATTAATTATGATCATTAAACACACTAATTTCTGTTTGGGATCGGTTCCTGATTTCCCTCCCCCAGCTACGGTACATCTGATCCAAGGATTCATTCAAAAAATCGCCCGAATATTACAAACTGATTGGTCAATCTTTACACTGAAATGGCAGCAAAAAGAAATGTGCACATTTCTACAGTTGTGCGATACTAACCCTCTAACTAACTTTAACCGGGATTCATGCTTGCTAGACAGATTTACCCACATTTTCAATAGCACGAAATGCTTTTTTACACAGAAAATTATATAGGCTTACTTTCAGCGCAAGAACAGTCTTCCCTTCAGCAGAAGACCTGTTTACGTCAGCTGCGCTCCCAACGCGAACAACAACAAACAAAAAAGCCAACGATACAACCAAGAAGCAACGTTTCACAGCAATACTCGCTGACACACTCGCTTGGCCGGCCGCTGCCCGTGCGGCCGCTGCCTAGCGCCGCTCGCTATGCCTACCAGGGTTGCCAGGTTAGGAGTTTTCCTCCTAGATCTAGGAGTTTTTGATTTGGGATTGGAGGAAAATTTTGAGATTGTAGTTAGGAGGTTTTTCTAGGAGTTTTTAAATTCTGGGTCGGAGTTTTTGATTTTTAGGATTTTTCTGGGATTTTTTAGGTTTTTCAGCTTCATGTCGCTTCATATCGCTGGTTTTCTCTAATAAATCACCTGGTCCTAGCTAGAAAATGAAGTTTGGGCAACTTTTGTTTTGTGAACTGATGAGATGAACTTTGCTCCACTTTTATATATCTTTGTCCTTATCTAATTGTGTCATGATGTTCGCATTGCGGCCTTCTTTGTCCTACAGTACATTGTAGGTTCAACGAACAAATTTCGCGATATTGACCTGTCTAACACTGTCCTAACCCGACACTTTTCTGTTGGTTCCATGGCTTGGTTAGACAGAAGAAACGGTGGAAGAGGAAGAAAAATGATAGTTTTGGTGGTAGCGCTGATTTGTAGTAAAACTGGTACCGATAGTAAAACAAGGCCGACCGATAGCAAAACACGGCAGAAAGGCAAGAAAGACACGTTGTTGCGCAGTTAAAGAAAGTAGATAGTAGAAAATGGAAAGGAAAACCGGGTTGACGATGGCTGCTGACGACGCTCTTTAACCGACCAATAATCGCGTTATTGGTGAGCCGGACGGAGGAGGAGACGACCCGAGCGCTACCCAAGCCACACTGAGGCAATTGGAGCAGAACGCGGCGAAACTGTACTGCAGGCAGTTAGGAAGGCTGAGACGGTTCACTTCAGGAGACGTCGAAGCCTTATCGTCTGTAGGAGAGCAGCTTTTCTTAGGTTGACTTTAACACGCAACCAGCCACTAGACATACAAAACAGCCAAAGTCAAGTAATCATGCAGACTTAGGGTCCGCCAGACAGACATAGAATGTTCTAGAAAGACATCACTCAAAATATCAGCCAATCACTAGCCTTCGTTCTTCTCGGCCCTCTCCTGATTGGTCGGAAGAACCGCGAGGAGCTCGGCGATCGGCTGCCAAACCACGCCCTGTCTCGTGTTTGCCGTAGGAGCTGGTTCTCGCAGCGCGCCCTGAGTTGTCAAGGGGTCGGCGGCAGTTCAAAAAGGGCGGGTCTGTACAACACAGTAAAACTTAAATTAATGATTCTCAGCTAGCTAGCCTTGCAGCTGTGATACAATATACCTATTCTATTAGCTCTGTTTTACCTGGAGTTGTATAAGATTTGACGGATAGGAATGAGAAAATCCTAATTCATAGGCTAGGTAGATTTTTTATTGATATCGAACGATTTCATAGCATTGTCAAATCTTTTTTTACAATTTACTTTAATAGTAAACTGCAGTTGCGTATTCAGGAGGGTTTTGGGTGGGTACATCCCGTTCGCGGGGGAGGTAGGAAGAAAAAATCTGTCAAAAAGAGAAACGAATGAATTACGCACTAAAACTGTCTATATTTTATGCTCAGAATCTCTTTTAAATGCGTTTTTGAAGGCTAATTTTTAAAATTTTCCTACACTGGCGACTTCAAAATTTTCATCCTCTTTACAAAATCCTGGATACGTCACTGGTAAACTGTCTGGCGCACCAAATTCTACTGAAAAAAATCGTTTATTAAATTTTAAGTGTTTTGAAATTTAGGAATTTTTTCTAGGATTTTTTAAAATTTTTAGGAGTTTCTAGGAGTTTTTTAAGGGTATTTCTAGGAGTGAACTGCCTTTGAAACCTAGCAACCCTGATGCCTACTGATAATGTTTTATCTGTGGCGTCAGCCAATGTCAATGGCATTCTCTCTGGTTCTCGTTTTCTGGAAATTAAAGCACGTCTCTGTCAGTCTTCTTTTGACGTGTTCTGTGTGCAAGAGTCAAAGATTGATGGCTCTATCAGTGACGGATTGCTCTCTATTCCTGACTATTCAATTTTCCGAAAGGACAGAACCCGTTGTGGTGGAGGAGTGGCAATTTTCGCTAAACGTGACTTTAGCCCTGTGCTGCTGCGGCCTCCCTCCGATCCTTCACTCGAACTAGTTGCTGTCAAACTGCACTGCAACCAGGCACCGCTGACTGTGATTTCTTGCTATCGTCCGCCCGTCATGACTCAGACGGCTATGTCTACATTTACTGATGCACTTCTGGACTATATTGCATCGCTTGGAAATGCCAACTCGCGCACAATTCTCTGTGGAGATCTCAACCTGGACTTCGGCTCTGCCAATGAATTCAGACACCTACTGCCACTGACTGACACGTTTGGGTATGTACAAATTGTCTCTCAAAAAACCCACCTTCGTCGTACCATAGATCTCTGTTTTACCGGCAGTCAGATTACCTGGCTGCGCAAAGGTGTCGGCCTCCCAATTGAGCATGAACACAAACTGGTTTGGGTCAAGATTCGTGCATCCAAACCCCGTCCGAAACCGGGGAAAAAGCGCCCTGTTTTCCTGTGGAAACAGGCAAACTGGTCTGTAATTCGCCGTGCCCTTGCTGAGAGCAGCTTGCTTGACTCTGTTGTACTGTCTGCCAATTGCAACGAGGCCTGGTCAAGGTGGTACCAGCAAGTGTTGTCTGTGATTCACTCTTCTGTGCCCCAAAAACTGGTCGGACCCAAGGTAGCTGAGCACGCCTTCAATTGCCCTGAAATTGAACGTTTGTTTCGAGAGAAGGTAGAAGCCAAGCGACTTGCGGATGCTGGGGACGTTGCCGCGCTGCAGCGCTACCGGCAGCTAAGAAAGCAGCTGTCCTATGCTCTAAAGAAGGAAGAGCGACGTAGAATCTCTAGTGCCTTCTCTGGCTGCGAAGGAAATCCTGGACAATTCTGGAAAACAGTCAGAAGTGTGCGTGGGGACTCAAATAATCTGCCTACTTTTCAGACTCTGATGGCACCAGCGTGTCTGAACCGCTGCACATGGCTAGAGTTATATGTCGGCATTTCGACTCAGTCTTTGCACCTGCGCCTGCTGAGTATCCCACTTTCGCTGATGACTCGGCGCCCGGTACTGACTCCTTGTGCTCAGTTGCATTTGTTGAGTGCAAATTGGCTAAGCTTTTTGCCCGTAAGTCTGCGGGGCCGGACTGTCTTCCTGCTTTCTTTTTAAAACAGTGTGCTTCTGTTTTGGCGCCTTCATTAGCTCATCTGTTCAATCGCTCGTTGGTCGAAGGCGTTGTTCCCGCAGCTTGGAAGGTTGCCTACGTGAAACCTATTCCCAAATGCCGGCCGCCAAAGGCTCCATCCGACTTTCGGCCTATTTCGCTTCTGAGTATAATCTCTAAGGTGATGGAACAGTTTGTCAAAGAGCTGCTTTCTCGCCACCTCAACTTCTCTGCTAACCAGTTCGGCTTCCGTGCAGCTCGATCTACGCTTGACTGTCTGACTAATTTTTCTAAGGAGGTGGTGACTGATATAGAGAGGCATAAGAAAGTGGCCGCCGTCTATCTGGACATTCGGGCGGCTTTTGATACTGTACCTCACGACAAACTGCTCCTTTCTCTGGACCAGTCTTCTGTACCTCATTACCTGCTTCGCTGGCTGTCGTCGTATCTGCAGGACAGACGGTACAGCGTGGTAGTGGAGAATGAGCGTTCGGACGAGTCAGTGGTTACGTCCGGCGTGCCGCAAGGCAGTGTGTTGGGGCCGATTCTTTTCATTTCGTATATCGACTGTGTAGCCAAGCTGGACTTGAGTGAACACAGTAAGCTGTTCTTGTATGCTGATGACGCTGTTGTTGTGAAACCGGTCAGGAACGTTAGAGACGAACAGCAGCTCCAATTAGATATCGATTTGGTTAATGAAACTTTTTCCCTCCTCTCCTTAAAACTTAATCCATTAAAAACAAAATTTCAAGTTTTCGGCTACCACCCCCATCCTCCTACTCTCCAGACCGATATGCTTCTGGATGGTGTTCGTCTGGAACAGGTGCCAGTGTTCAAGTATCTGGGAGTGCACATAGATCGCCGTATGTCTTTCAACCACCATACTCAGTTACGTAGCTACCTCTAGAGCAAAGAAATCGATTGGTGTTACGAACTGGTTGTTTCGCAGATCTGCTCCTAATTATGTTCTGAGTCGTATCTACCACAGTATTGTTTTACCTCAGCTTTTGTATGCCGATGAAGTTTGGTATCCGCGAGCAGTCTGGGCCCGTAAGAAGATTGAGAGGGTACACAGGTTTTTTGCCCAGAGTTACTGTAATAATTATGTTTTGCCGTATGAGCAGTTGCTGTCTTTGTATAGCAGGCAATCACGATGTTCTTCTGTGCCTTTGTGGCTTCTTGTTTCTAGATTACGTCTGAAACTGTTTTACAAGTTTTACTACAGGCTGCGGTACACAGAGGCCACTAATTTGCCATCTACTACTAATCGCCGCAGTGCCCGCACTTGCCATTCCTGTCACGTTGATCTGATTAGCAGAACCACCACCTCGGACAGTTCTTTTTTCTTTGTGTCGGCAAAAATTTGGAACGCTTTACCACCTGACGCCCCTTTGTTGTCTTATAAGCAGTTTGATCGTTTTTTAAATAGTAATCAGTTCCTTTCTATTGTTATTCGACTTGGTTTTAACTGTCATCTCTAACATGTTCTGTTTTATGCTGGCACCTGTTTTTCGCTGCATAGTGAAGTAAGGTTTTAACATGCCAGTAAACTTTGACTTTGAATACTATTGACTGCACTGACTGGCAGGCACGCACACGCACACAGCAGGCTGGCAGGGCAGGCAGCGCAGCGGTATGGAGGGACCGCGCCTAAAATCGATAAACAGCGACTGCAGCGGGCGAGGCAGGCTGGATCCGTTTTCCGGCTGGAATCCGGCTGGAAAATTTTCCGTTGCCAAGTGTGTTCATGACCAGAAGCAAGAGCACAACAAGTACAGACATCAACCATATGAATTTGTAAAATGGATAGCTATCTAAATTGATGTACCCCTCCCCATATTGTGATTTCAATATGTGTTGTCTGTTTATTGATGTACATATCTGTGTGTCTCAAATTACTTCTGTATTAACCTTTCAATAATAATAAAAAATGTTTAAAAAAATAAGAAAAATCGGGCATACATGTGCATGGGGGGTGGACAGGGGGGACGAAAATAAAAATCTACCAAACATTGCTAGAGGCTGCTAGAAAGCCTCCAGATGCGTTTTCAAGCTATAGAAATCAATTTTGGCAACTACGCAACTACGCACCCTACTTCCAGGCAACTACGCACCAAACCCAAAATTTTTGCAAATTTTCTTTGAAAATTTCGATTTTTTGACAAAATTTGTGTTGGAAATCCGGTTTTTTGGGTAGTTTTCGTCAAAAACTCAACATAAAGTAGAATGTTTTTAATTTTAAGTGAAATTTTTGAATTTTCCGCCAAAATATTTGCAAAAAAATTCAAATTTCCCGCCAAAATTTGAATTTCGCGTCGAAAATTTGAGCATTTCGCCAGGCAACTACGCATGGAGACCTGACTGTCCCCCTCTGAGCTGCGGACCATGCACATGTATGAAATCGGGGCTCGGGGTAGTGAGGGGTGAGATGGAATCGGTTAATAGGTTCAAGAGTTATGGGTCCCCAAAGTTGGTTGGAGCGTCACTTTTTTCGGGAGCGCTGTTTGTTTCACTATGGATTTTGTAAGCGGGTTTTGTTTATTAAAATTTCTTCCGCACCATGGGGAGGTTTTGGCGGGAAATTTGGATTGTTGTAACGTTCTGGCATAGGTGGTTAGATGTCTAACGCAGAGAATAGTAGCGAAGAACCGGACTACAATGTTTGCTTCACGCCCACAGAAGCTGGCCACCTATGTAAACGGACGGATTAACACGAAGCCATTCTCCCCCACCGACTTGTTAGCTATATATAAGGTTTATTGCACACGTTGTTAGTAACAGAACATGTTTAATGAATGGCGACCAGGACAAAAGAGAAGCTCCAGTGCAAAGCGGTTTGCTGGCAGTGCACTTACGCAAACCGCAATCCTCGATGACTAATTGTTATTTTGTCTTTAAATAGGCCTACCGAACGAGCAGCCACCTGCTCTTCCGTTAACAGATTCCAATTGTTAACTACTCTATTTGCAAAGAAATGCTTCTTTACGTTGATACGACTACTCTGGACTTTCATCATCTGTGAATGTCCGCGCGACTATCATGGTAAGCAATAACCTAAATATACGCCCGTAATACTTGACTGAAGATGGCACGTCTAAATAAGTAGTATCTCATTATGGTCTACACCGATAAAGGAAGGCATCCGCTGAGTGAGCCACCAGCCATTCTTGACATACGTGTGTATGTACGTAGCAAGCAGACGTAGATTTTTACTCGATATGTATGCACGCACTTAGGTACATAGCCTTACTAAATCTGGAATAGAATCTCAAGCATTGCATCAATCGCGGTCGATCAGCCATTGTCACATTGCATCTACATAGAAAACAGAAACTGAATTGCCTTTCGGATTATTCCAATATAAACCATCCAAAACAGCACCACGCTTACAAGCCACAGACTAGAACACACAGAAACGCAACGACAGTGTACACTAACTTATTACTAGCCTGCTATTCGGGGTTGAATCATAAAAACCGAACTCTTAACTCGAATCACCAGATTAAAGCGTCGCATCGCTACCAACAACAAGCTCATCAGATCACAGCACTTGCGAGCGACAGCCTCTAGGACTGGCCGCGCTCTTCGGAATCTCATAGCTCGGTCGCGTTGGTCGGGGCGAACGGTCGCTGCCCCCACATTCGGGACTGCTGAAGTCGCGCACGATAAAGTCGTTGCCACTGTCGGGCCTCCTACTGCGGTGCTGCTCCACCAAGACGTGGAAGGGCGGACTGCGGAAAGAATTGCCTTCCTCGCTGTAGGCAGAGTCATCAGACAGTTTGGGACTGAGTTGCTCCTGACAAGGAGAGGTGCTGCCGTTAGAGCACAACTCGTAGTATGGCACTCCTCGCGAAGGAGGGTCGGGCGGAGGAAAGCTGGGCGGCGGACGGTGAGGAGAGGAGCGCGGGGCGGCGCGACTCGCATCGAACTCGGCGTCGTCTATTTCAGGCACAACCATTTGGTAGCCGTAGTCGTACTGCTCTGAAACTGCTCTCTTAGACACCAACAACGCTTGTCTGTCACTAAGTTCGTGTATACGATACCGTTGTCTATTCAAATTCCAACTATAGGACAAGAACGATGAGCCAGGAGAAATTTCGAGTCAGGGTTAATACGGATCAGTGTTTTCCAATTACCCTGACTTTCCCTAACCACAGTACTAAAATTCCCTGACTTTTAAGCTAACTCACAAAATCATAGTAAATGCTGAAGCACCTAATTTTGTGACTTCTTTACATCTACTGACATTTACTTACTTAAACACAGTGACACCAAATAATTTTCTAGAAACAAAGGAGATTTGGTTTTCAAAATACATTTAAAAAGTATTCTGAGCATGAAATTAACAGAACTAACAGTTATGTAGTTTGAAGAGGCTTGGGCGAGAAAATTTTGAAAAATTAACCTTCGAAAACGCATTCTAAAGGTATTCTCAAAATGAAATTAACAGGAATTAATAATTTCAGCAGTTTGATGAGACCTACATGTATTTCTGGTTGGGAGTTGGGTCGCTGCCCAACCAGGGCATAAATTTTTAGCCTTCAAAAACGCATTTTACGGGTATGTATTCTCAGCATGAAATTAACAGAATTTAGTACTGTTAGGTCCACTACTTTGAAGAGCATGGGTTGGCCGCTGGAAAATTTTGAAAAATTAGTCTTCCAGAACGCATTTTAAAGGATTCTAAGGATTCCTTAAGAGTTTCAGTAGTTCGAAGAAGCCTGCTTGGTTTGAACCCTACGAGATTTAGCGAAAGACAAATATTAACAGACAAACTTACCAAACGATACGGGTTTCATAAGCAACGGGGCCGAACTGTTGTAACGCGCATCGACCTTGGTCAACGGATACAACTTCCCAGGGAACTGAAAAAACATGAATAAACAACAAACTCAATTAGACCTTCAATAGCACTTGCAAAAGCAGTAACGAAACTACTGAGTCGAGGATAAGAAGTAAAATAAGCAGCATGGTACAGTAGTAGGTAGGTAAAACTGAATGCACCACACGCCAGGCAGTTAGGCTAGAATCACCAGACAGCATTTTCGCACCTACCGAGTGTGTCTATTTTTTGGCCAATTTCGGATAAAATGACTTCTGTTAATAAAACGACAAAAAGGGCAATACGAAATTTCGTATCCGTCACACTTACAGTAGATCAAAGTACACAGTAGATGTAGGTGAGTTCTGGCCGAGCACAGCTTAGTCTAAAACCCAATGCGCACACGGGCAAAGTAAGCTAGTCTATTGTACTGTACAGTAGGCCAAAAAGTTAGTTAGGAAGGGCTGCCAGACAAACGAAAAGCTAATCAACAAGCGCCTCAGCCGGTTTGCCAATCACAAAACTTACACAATGAACTTTTGTACCCGAAAGTAGAGAACGTCTAGATAGTGAAATATTACGAGAGAACAGCAAACAACCTCCACCACTAATTCTACCAGAAGATATCGCTACTCTACACAGATCTGGGCACGTAGTACTGATAGATGTAGCATTAAAAAGGGCGGTTAAGTTTTGTCGTTAGAGTTTCTAGTGCCCATGTCTGTAGAAAGGTAATAGAACACAAAAGAAAAGGCTACCGAATGTTGGCCACTGCTGTCTGTAGAATCGGTAGAGACTGGCAAAGGACTGGAGAGCGGACTGGAAGGGTAGTCATGGCTGTAGCATCCATTCGGCATATTTCCACCGGGCACGTAGCCTGCTTTCACTGCGTCTCGGAATGCGTAATTCTGCATAAAACCGGGAATATTGTTCGTCTTGCCATTGAAGCGCGCGTAACGTCTGCGCATCTGAAATTTTAGCAATAGCCAGCTTAATTTTTCTAACATTCCAATAAAAAAGTGCGCACCTGCTTGTTCCAGAGCACGTGAAAGGCGAAGATGAAGAGGCCTTGCAAAGAATTGAGCACAGTGAACACGTAGGCCCAGATCTTAGTGCTCCGGTTCAGAAACAACAGACCAAAGGCCCAGGTCAGCCCCAACAACACAACCAAACCCGCTGCTCCCTTCAGCCACTTCCTAGAAATCCATTCGCTTCACTACACGAACATACGAAAAGAAGCGTTTCTGTCTACCTGACGTTCTCCAACGTTTCAGGGTCGTGTTTGCAACGATGAACGCCACTCAACTGTCGGCTTCTGTGTTGGAAGACGATGCAGAAGGTCATGAAGAGGAAAACGGTATTGGCCACCAGAACCACAACCACCGGACCGACGAATGCAAGAACGAAGTAGTTGTCAGCTCGCAGCCAACAATGCCGATTCGTTCCATAGCCCTCATAGTCGATGGCCAAAGACACACCCACGATTACCAGAGGCATTCCTGCAAACACTTTCTTACTGTCGGCTCCAATCTATTCCAGTTAGTTAATTACCGTATGCAAACAGATAGCAACAGATTTTCTGCCATCGCTCCATCTCGGTGTTGAATACTCGCACCAAAAGCGCGTAGAGCTGATAGCCCTCCAGCAACATCCAGGCAAAGGCGGCCAGGAAAAAGTAGTGCAGCAACGCTGCGATCACCATGCACGGCAACTGCAACACGTGGC